>JARHVA010001053.1:1987500-2077500 GCA_037957365.1 Torreya grandis
GTAGGGATAATTATCCTTTCCTCAAATGTTCTTAGAAATACACTAGACCTCCCCAATGGACTGATTTATAGATAGTGTATTTTAAAAACATCACATGCCTTTAAAAATAAAATATTCCACTTTTAAAATGGATAATATTTATCTATAGGAATAATATTCCTAATTCTCTTAACCTTCAGGGTCCATATGCTGCTACAAGATCTTCATGGTTCTTTGATGTTCTTAGCCTAGATTAATCCCCCTTTTTTACTTCTAAGGTCAAAATATAATTCCATGTTCGCTTAATAAACACTCTTGTAAACTATCATGATGTATTATACTACTTACTAGTGGACTTTAGATTGAATTATCCTTAGATAGATGATAAATCAAGCTTTCCTTTGCATTACGAGGTCTGTAAGGTCTCTAATTTGGCACATTGTACCCGCATGGCCATGATGTGGCATCTCTATGGTGTCTCCATGGAATTATACTCATCCTTGTATTAAAAATGATCATTGCCTTTGAAAACCTAGCTTTGATCTTGCACCATCTGATCCATTTGCATGAATCAATGTGGTTCATATATTTTTAGATAATTTGAACCCAAATAGCTATCTTAAAATTGATGTCCCTTCAACTATCATTTGACGTTCACATGAATGTCTCTGACTATAGCATGACCATCAATGTTAAGCACATCCTTAGGACTATTTTCTATCTTAAATTTTACATCTATATGACCATCATTTAATGTCTGTGTGGACATATTTGATGGGCATACGATCGTCAATTTTAAGCACATCTTTGAAACTCTCTACTATTTTGAATTTGACATCCATGTGACTATCAATTGATGTCTACATGAATGTCTTTGATGGGCATGTGACCATAAATTTTACACAAATCTTTGGAATTATTCATAGAGCTTGTAATTTATCATTTCCTGGTTTATCCTGAACTTTGTGTGTGTCATTTGGTGATCTCACGTCATTGGATCAACTGGGCCTGAGTAAACACGTCATAGATTATGATCTAGGTAGTTGAATGTGATTGGTTCCCTATGAATAATAATAAATATTAAAGTTAGGCTACAAGAATAATAATAACTTAAGCTAAAGTCCTAGATTAATGTTCTCATTTGCATTGATAAATAAGGCTTCAATCCAAAGTCTTAGGCTAAGTTTAAAAAACATATTAAAATTTATTGTGGCACAAAAATAATCCAATGAAATCAATTTTTCAAGGAAATTGTCTCAAGAAAATTGTTTTGAGCCTTTTACATCAAAAAAAATGTCTAATATTAAAAGTTTGAAGGGTCATTTTAGAAAATCTTGAAGGGTATGTCTGGAAGATAAAGTACCCTTAACAAAAAGCCCAAAGGGCACTTTTAAAATTGGAAGGGAACTTTCAAAAAGCTTAAGGACATTTTCAAAATATGAAGGGCACTTTCAAAAAGCCTAAAGGGTAATCTTGGAGGGCAAAGGGCCATTTTTAAAAGGCCAAAAGACAAATTTGTAAGGGAACTATCCTTGACAAAAATTTTGAAGGGTAAGTTACACAAAGCCCAAAGGGTCATTTCAAAGAAGCCGAAGGGTCATTTAAAATAAGTTGAAGGGCATTCTTTCAGGGAAATTGGTGAAGGTCACTCTTTTAGGGAAATTATTTTAGACAAAATGTCCAACACATTTCCCCCAAAGACCAAATTTTATTAAACAAAATGTCTAAAAGTAAAATTCTTTCAAAACAAAAGTTTTGAAGGAAAATTTTCAAAAAAAAATTGAAGGGTTATTTCAAAGATTCCAAACGGCAAAGAATGCAAAGTCTAAAGGAATTTACCAAACCAAAATGCCCAAAAAAATAGATAGGACTAAGTTCTAAGATAAACAAATTAAACTAGGTCCATAACCAATTGAAAATGTTCCTACATAACTTAAATAAAATCTCCCACCAATTTGAATTCAAAAAAAGTACTTAGAGTAAACTTAGATTAAAGCTTTAACAATTCAATTTGATTTTCAATAGACCAAAGGTTTAGTAAAGAATCAAGTTATGTTAAAATCATGAAACCCAAGAAATGTTCATTCCAAGTAGACCTTATTGGACCTATAGATGGAAAGCATAGAGATCCAAAGTTAGCAAACTTAGATGATATTGAACCAGAATCATGTGCAAATATGGTAACTAAACCAGGTGTGGATGACCTTCAAATAAAAATATTTTGCAAACATGCTAGTGACACTTTGCTTAAGTGACCTTTCAATTTCAAGGTATAAATTTTCACAATTTGACACAAGGGTCCCCATTTTTCAAAAATAAGGGTATGTTGACCTCAAAAAATGGTGACTTCTAGGGAAAACGTAGCAATGTGTTAGAATTCAGAGACTCTTGTTCAAACAAATAACTATATTACCTATTTCACTTGATCAGGATGACTATCAAGATCAATTCATGGTTAGAATAAGTCTTGCATATGAAGAATAAGGATCAAATATCAAAACCCAATCATGTTGTGTGTGTGCTTTGATTTCACTTACTATTTGCCATGGGATTTAGGGAATAAATTCCATATTTTACGCATTTAATCATTAACATTGACTTACAACATGTTTATATATTCATTAAAAACCATGATTTAGCTTAAAGAAGGCTTGTAATTCCTTTACTACTGGCTAGGCATCCATAGCCCTAACAAAGATGCCTTTGGCTCCACTCAAATCCTTACTCCACTACCAGCCAGGTGTTCATATCCCCAATGGAGATTTCCTAATCACCTCTCTTTTAGAAAGCTCTTTGAATTTTAAAATAAGCTCTTGCTTTTGGATTTTTTGAAGTCATTTTGACTTTCTAGCAAAGGTTAAGAACTAGGTTAGCTAGGTTTAGGGATTTGGTCAAGTGTTTGATTTTTAGACAATCATCCTTAGTTGTAAACTTTGTCCCAAGAAATTAATGTTTTTTAAGTGCAATCATGGTTGTGTCCTAATAAATTAATCTTTCATCTTACATGTGAAATCCTTCTTAAAACCAATTTTATATCAAAATAATGCTTAAGATCATATGGAATAGTTAACCTACCTACTAGTCTTTCCTAGTTTCTCCAAACTATAACATACAGCTTGCATTTCGAATCCATGGTCAACATTTGCTTAAGGTTCATACTTGAATTCTTGAACTTGTCGATTTCTTAAGTAATTAGGTGAATATTGAGCTTAAAATTTCCCAAAAAGACTTATTTAAAAGAAAGGAATAAATAAGACAAAATAAACAAATATAAATAGGTGCTATATAGAAATAAGGGATATGAAGGAAAAATGCAAGAAATAAAGAACAAGAAAGAAACTAAACTAGGTAATATACTAATTCCACAAAGTAATTACCTCTAGTATCAAATGGAAATTTATTTAGTCTACTAAAGAACCTTGAAACATAATCACTTCTAGTTAATGGACTCTTCTTGTAAATAGGAGCATTTATTTGCTAGTGTCTTGTAGGTGATGTAGCTTGATCTCCTATTAGTATTCTCAGATGTATGTATTGAAGATATGAATCCAAGACCCAATCATCTTCCTCCCAAATTATTCTACTTTATAATAGGAGTGTTAGTTTTGATTTATTTATAGATAGATAGTGGCTTATATAATCTTTTCTCACTAATGGTAACTCAGATAGTATCCTTAGACTGATGTATTTATTTGATTCTTTTTGAGGTGGAAATGGACTACCAATATTTGCACAAAAATATTCCAAGTCATCCCAAAAGGTTTCTTCATATTCATCAACTAAATGATGCTCATCTATAATCTTACCATGTTGGTCTCATACTCCTAATATTTTGATGAAGTCATATGATAATTCCTGATCTATCTTGCTCACCTCATCTTCATCCTTGGTGAAGAAAGGTAGCTCTTCTACCCAATTGAGTTCTAGCTCAACTAGTTTTGGGACCTCTAAGATATCATTTTTCTCTTGGAACACCTCAATTTATTTCAATAAATCATGGTGTAATTGCTACCCATGGTCATCTTCTTCAGCATTATCCACTATTCCATAAGTGTCTTCTTATGAATTGTCCTCATAGCCATATTCTAAAGAGAATTTAGTTTGTATATGATCTTGTTCATGGGACTGTTCATCTTGAAGAGTTATTATTTCTTCCATAGTATCTTTAGGTTTATTTTCCTCTTCAAATGAAAAATCAAAAGCCTCTATCATGAAACCTTGATATGTCCTTGCAAAGCTAGATGTCCCTGAAATATTGTCTTGGTTAGGAATAATTTCAGAGGTTTTAGAAACATTATAATGATTAGCCAAATCTATATCATAAAAAATCATTTGTATGCTTTTAGATGATCCATTATTTTTGTTATCATGAAAACCATTTGGAGCCTTATTGAACCTTTGAGAAACATAGTTTTTATTAGATCCCTCCCTTATATTTCCTACTTGTTTTTACAACTAAAGAAGTTTAAGGCTTAATTTTTAGACCATTTATAATATCAAGTCATTATATTTCTTTAGGATCTTAGGATCATGAACTAGACCATTACTATTGGCTGTGGGCATTATAGTTCCATGATTTTTTGGATGAGATCAACTTGTAGATCCATTTAGGAACTTGTATAATGCCCATATTTCCTAAATTTAGGAACTAGTGTTAAATTAGGTATACTAGGAATGACATTTAGGATGGGCCAATTTGGATTAATATTGGAAATGGAATATGCTATCTAACCTTGTGGCTGCATTCGGTCACTAATGATCATGGCTTCAACATAAGCCAATGATAATGTGTTTATGAATGGAAGAGACCTTTTTGAAAACATAGAGGTCATGGGATCTACAACATCCTTATAAATTTCTAAGGCTAAATCTTCATTGGGTCTATAAGGGACTCTGGTTCTACTGAACATTTTTTGAAACCTAGCGTTAAAGGCTTTGATGGTCTCATTAGCATCCTTTTTAATTATGGTGAACTGATGATATAGGACACAAGGACTAATTATTTTTCCAAATTGATCAATGAAAACATTTTTAAATTCATTTCAACTAGAAATGTAGTTCTCAGGTAGGTTGAAAAACTAATCATATGTAGCATCTCTGAAAGTGAATGGGAATAATCTACATGCTACATCTTCATGAACTATATTTAACAATCTCAAAGAATCTTTGAAATATATAATATGCTCTTCAACTATGACAACATTATTAGGATTGAAAGAATGAAAATACCTTTTAGGATTTTAAAGAAGATCATGCACTATACCTAGCATGTTGATTGAAGAACAACCTATCCAAGCCATACCTTGAACACATGAGTACCCTAACTTGATGAATTTGATTAAGACCTTGAAGTTTTATGCTCACTTTTATCTCACTTTTGTAAATTCTAACTTGTGACCTTGAAACCTATTTAAAGTACAACACATCAAACTGATCTTTTCAAAGTACAATGACTAAGTTTGCATGTTAAGCCAGTTTTTCACAAATATAAGTAAAGTATGACTATCTTTAACTAGGTAAGCTCAAAGATATGTCTAATATGATGAATGAGAGGGATATTTATACCTATAAGCTTAAATGAACTCAAATTTTCAAATAACTAATCAATCTTTTTACAAAATTGCTACTGTTAACCTTAAACATGGGGAATACACAAAGCAAGAACTACCTTTGCATGAACATGCATAGATATTCAAATAATATCAATATTTGGCTAAATGAATCCAAAATATTTGTATAAAACCATAAATATTGATGATATTTACATAATTATGCTCAAAGGAACATAAATATATAAAGGATACACCAACTTTTGATCAAAATACACTAGAATTAGCAAAGATTCTATAAATTCACAAAGATATAACTAAAGGCCCTCCTTATAGTGATAATGAATCTCCTTTTTTTAATGCATAAATGTGTACCATAGGTTCCTAGAGTGTTTAATAAACACTACTCATTTTATAATTCCTAAGAACTCAATGCATGATTTGTAAGTTGTGATAAAATGGTTATCTTTGATGGAATATAGGAAGAACAAGTGACTGTTTCACAATATTTATAATATTTGGTGGTTGGGAGCCACCATGGAAAAATATAATATCTATACAAAATAATAAGTATCTATGCAAAGAATAATGAATTGTGACTAAGAACTAAACTAAGAACTAGTCTAAGAGGGATATCTGCAATGAAAATTAAATTAGAGTGATCCAAAAAAAAAGTAAAAGGAATGGTAGATAATAAAGAGATGTTTATATTCATTCCAAAATTCATGACAAATTTTAGATTTCATATAGAAATGCACTTAACCAATATGTGGCATGAAGTAGTTGTTGACCAAATTTGACTTTTAGGTCAAGTTAGGACCCCTATAGGTAAAAAATTGACTTTTATGTGTTTTAGTGGTAGAATACATATGTCACAAGGTGTTTTATAGGTAAATTAATGTCATTTAAAGTTATACCAATCTTGGTACTTAGTCATTTTAGTCATTTTGAGTCATTCTGAGGTCAAGAAGGAGTATTTAATGACTTGTATAGATTTTTTGGAAATTTTAAAGGTTAAAAAAGGTTATGTTATGTGAAATATGTCCTAAAATATATTAATTAACTATTGGTAATTGAAAGTGGTAGGTGCTTCAGAAGAAAGAGTAATTTTCTTAGAGAAAAAGGTGAGTTTGGCACTTGTACAACCCATGGGGAAGTGTGTCATGTGGGAAAAGGTCATGGAATGACTCTTAAAATTATTTATATCTATATTAGTAATTTACACACTTTTTTGGTTCCATTTTTATCCCAAAACCATTCTATTCCTTTTTCACCCTTCTTGGCAAGTAAAAGTAATCTTTAGGTTTGTGCTTGGTATGGCTAGTAGAAGAGGTTTCAGAACAAAATCCTTGGGGAGATGAAATTAAACACATAAAATTTCATTTTAATTATAGTATTTTGAATAATTGTGTCTTGTGATTTATGAACCATTCTCATGAAGTTGACTATGTTTTTTTACTTACTAATCTATGCACCCTATAGGTTTTGCTCCATTTTTGGTAGGTCCATATGTACCAAATCCTAAGGTTGACTCTATATGATTTTTTATATCTCCTATAATTATTATATTTCTTATTTTAATGTTTCAATGTGTTTTGATAAGTCAAATACATCAAAGTTGTAAGAAGATACACCTTTTTGTGTTGCAAGTACCTTTTCTCTATTTGTAGAGTCTTCATGATTTGATCATGATTCCAAGGTTGTGATAAATTTATTTCAATGTATTCAGTGTCTTCTTGTTCCCATCCTACTTCAATTTCATTCTATAAGGTAAATTATCCATGAAGGTGTAGTAACATGCAACTTACCAATTAGGCAGCCATTAATGAATAGGTAAAGGTGTTTGCAAGAAAGAGTCCACATTGAAAAGAAGTTATTGAAACTTGTTTCAGGTTATTATTGATATGGATTATGTATTTTTAGGAATATAAATAAGCTTACAACCCATGTTAATCCAAATGTTATTCCCATCATAAAAATCTTGTTCACAATCTACTTGCTATAACTCATCTTTATATACAGGGGTTTCCTTGCTAAGGTCATATTGACAAGGAGAATTTGATAGTTTTTCCAATAACCCATAGTGAAAATAAGTGTATTTGAACACTTTTTGGGGTATTTAATTTTTTCATAAAAAAAATTTCCTTGCATACTATCCAAGTTTCCTCTACTACTTGTATGCATGATATTGTCCACCTATAGGTGACTTGACAGAGATGTAAAAGTACTTATATTGAAAAATGAGGGCATGGTAAATCTTGTTTGGAGTTATAGTATGTTTATTAATTCATGTATTACCCATATAGATGGATATTTTTGTAAATTTAGGTTATAAATTACCTCTAAGGATTAATGACAGTGTTCAGGGCCTTTGTCCCTGAATTGTGAAAATAGAGACCTAACTCTTTTTTATCAAGACCATATAATACAGTCATAAAAGGTTTGGTGCATATTAATGACTTTAGATTAAATCCTATATTAAGGAAATAATCATAAAAAATTTAAATGGTAGATGATTAAGGTAAGGTAGTGATTGAGAGGCCTAAAATTACCTATAGAAACATTGAACTCAAGCATTAATGTCTACAGGTTTAGACCCAAAAGAGACCTCTCCATCCCAAATTAAAAAATTAACCTTGGAAACATATAATAATGGTTTAAAATTATAAAATTAAAACTTATGACCCAAAATATAAATATAAATAAGATAATGTATTATGTTTTTCTCCCTATACCCACCTTCAGTTCATACATAAGTCTAGTGAGCACCTACAACCACTATGTTGACTAAGACAGATAGTGGGATGAAGCATGACACCAAAGAGGTTGGAGAGTTGATATTAATGAAATAAATGAGTCAAAAATATTATATTTTACCATTATACTTCAAAATGGGTCTCTACACATCATGATGAAAGTCCTTCATGTAAAATATTCACTTACAACCAACTTTAAGTGACAGACAAATAGTGACCTGATTATGGGGTTTTGAGAGTGTTTTATCAATTAAAAATAAATTAAGGTAAAATAAAATACTAGGTGCATTTTAATTTTCAATAAAAACCTCTACACATCATGATCAAGGTCCTTTACAGAGGTATGCACCTACAAAAACCAAAGAGGCAAAATTCATAGTTAGCTAACTATGACTAGCCTTGGAAGCATTTCAAAACCCAAGGTGTGAAGTTAAACAAGAGTAGAGGTGAAATAAGGATATTTTAAGGTGGAAATGAGACCTTAAAACATAATTCCAAATTCATAATTAATGAAAAATACACCTATAGGTACACTAAACAAGCAAAACATAGTCATAATCAAAAAGGTTACACACAGTCTTGACTGTCAGAGTATGGGAAAGTGAATATGTGAAGTTAAGATGATGAGCAAACCCATTACATATTCATAATGATATTAACAATATAATTGGGCTATTTACATGGAATTTAAATCAAATAAAGGGTTCTAAATAGACAACATACAGTCTAAGGTGAAATTTTTGCACACATTCCTTGCCTCTAAGCTTGTCTTGAGGTTTTGTTGAAGTTGGAGGGTCTAGGATTAAGAACAAGGGATAAAAATTTATAAAAAATTTTTTTATGAGTTTATGAATCTCATAAAATCAATATTTTGTCTATGATAATATGGTAAGTACCCTTTATTTTATCTCAGATAGAGGGTACTTCCCTAGGGTTAAATTGTTAGGGTTTAGAGGATGGATGAGAAAACATGAACCAAAAGATAGAATAGAATTATGAGAAAGTTTGTGTTAGGTTGTGGAGCTAAAAGCTTCATTGATGTAGACATGGAGGAGGTTGCTAAGTTCTAGGGATACTGGCATCGACAGTGCAACCAACATCGATCATATTTAGTGCAAAGGGCAACTGACATCAACAAGAGTCAGCCGACGTCGATCACCTCCAATCAGATAGCGACCGACGTCGGTCACCTATGTGGTTCCAAAACTATTCATTACACAAATAGTTAGTTTGTTAAACTAATTATTTGCATGTAAAAGGCTATTTTGAGTCTTGAGCTACGTGTCTAATTATTGTAAATTAGAAGTCTAAGTTATTGTTTAGTATGGGATCTATTTATAGACCCATTGGCATGTATTGTAATTAAGAGCAATAGAGGAAGGCAAGGTAGATCCTTCCAATTGTAAGAACAGGGTGATCTGTAGGTTGTTGCAAGATTAGGGGAGAAGTTTTACATGGTAAGTAAGACATTTGAGTTGCAAGTTGTTGCAAGTTCATGGGAGATCTACTTGAAGTACTTTGAGTACTTGTGTATTGGCAGTGTTATTACTGACTGGTTGGAGGTGAACAACAACTCTGTGTTTGAGTTGTGTGTTGGGACCATTTTTGGTAGGAGAGTGAACTCTTGAAGGAAAGAGATCTGTACATTTGAGAGGTGTGGAAGATTGTGGCATCTTCATTGCATTTCCTTCTGGCATGAGTATTAATACAAGATTGTGTATTGTCTCTCATATTCTGTGTCATTTGTGAATTCTAGTTACTTGTTAATTCTGGTATAATTCCATGTTTAGTTACTTATACAAGGTAATCATATTGTACTATTATTAAGGATTTGGATCCTGACTAGTGGTATCAGAGCTTTTGGTTGGGTTACTAACAGGTTGTATCAGATCTGATTAGTGTTTGTTGATTATAGGTCACTCACAGGGGTTTCTGTTTGAGTGGGAGTATAGCAATGGCAGAAGAAAGTAAGCTATGAAAGGAGAAGTTTAATGGAAAGAATTATCAATTATGGAGGATGTAGATAGAAGATTATCTGTATCAGAAAGATTTGTACTTACTATTGGGTGGGGTTACATGCAAGCCCATGGATATGAAGGATGAAGAATGGAAGGTTCTTGATCGGAAGGCTCTGGGATCTATAAGGTTGAGCCTTGCAACATCTATGATTTCCAACTTATCTTAGGTTAAGACAATGGTAGAGTTTATGGAATCTTTGGCAAATTTATATGAAAAACCCTCAGCTTCGAATAAGGTATTTCTTATCAAGCAATTATTTAATTTGCAAATGCAGGAAGGTGGATCGGTACATAGTCATCTTAGTGATTTCCATAGATTAGTAAATCAGTTAGTTTCAATCAATATTGTTTTTGATGATGAAATTAAGGCTCTCTTAATCTTATGCTCATTACTTGAAAGTTGGGATAGTTTGGTAATGGCAGTTAGTAATACTGTGTCTGCTTCAAATATCTTAAAAGTGGATGATGTTGTTAGTGTAATCTTGAATGAAGAAATTTGTAAGAAAAGAACAGGTGAATCATCAGGGAATGCTTTGAGTATTGAAAGTAAGGGAAGGCAAAGAGAGAAGATTGAGCAAGGGAAATCAAGGTTAAAGATAGGTAGGAGATCTAGATCCAAGCCCAGTATGAAAATCTACTGGAATTGTGGAAAGAAAGGGCATGTAAAGAAAGATTGTTGGTTGGTTGAAGATCAACAAGAACGAACTGAAGAAGTAGATGTTGCAGGTATTGTTGCACAGGATGCTCTGGTATGTTCCTTGGATAAAGTAGAATCTTGGGTTTTAGATTCTAGTGCCTCTTTCCATGCATCCCCGAATAGGGAATTTTTTCATGAGTATGTCCAGGGAGACTTTGGAAAAATTTATTTAGGGATGGTAAGCCTTGTCAAATGGTTGGCAAAGGGAAAATGAAGCTGAAATTGCAGATGGGAAACACATGGGTGTTGAAGGAGGTCATGCATATCCCAGTCCTGAAGTGAAATTTGATTTCTATTGGAAAGATGGGTGATGAGGGTTGCACAATAACTCTCATAGCAGACTCTTGGAAAGTTTCTAAGAGTGCACTTGTTGTAGCAAGAGGTAAGAAAGTAGGTATGCTTTATCTATCTACTTGTATTACTGATTCTCCTTCTTGTTTATCTACTTCAACTGTAGATTCAAAGATGTGGCTAATAGGCTTGGTCACATGAATAAGAAGGAGATGCATGTTCTTGAGTCAAAATGTATGCTTTCAGATTTGAAAAGCATGGATCAAGATTTCTATAAGCAAAATAAGAAAGTGACGTTTCTTGAGAAATTTGATGTTCATGACAAGAACAAGAAAGCCTTGGTTTTCAAGGAGAAGATGACGGATAGAGATCAGCATAAGGGGCTGAAGAATTTTGAGCAAAGCAAGGTTGATATGGACAAGGGTTTGATCCAAAAGGAGCTCATAGGTAGAATTCATCACTCACAAGTAAAACACAGAGACCGACGTCGGTTAGAAAACTGACATCGTCATCCAAATAGGGACCGACATCAGCTATGTGCAGCTCGACATCGGTGACTCTAGACAAATAAACACTAGCATCGGTCAGGGGGAACTGACATCGGTGATGAGGCAGTCACATGGAACTGATGTCAGTCAGGTGTAGACTGAGATGTGATCGGCATTGGTCACTGAGACAGATTTTGGGTAGACAACAAGCTATTAAGGAGTCCTAAATGCCCATATGGAGGACTAAAAGGGTAAGTAAGCCTCAAATTTGTCATTTCCCTTCTTTACACTACTTGTTGCTCACTGATGGTCAAGAACCAAGAAGTTATTAAAGAAGCAGAGCAGGTAGAATCTAGGAAATAGTGGGAGCTTGGCATGGATGAGGAATGTGATTCCTTAGAGAAGAACCAAATGAGAGTTTTTGGTGGAGTTGCTAGCTAGAAGAAAGAACTGAGAGACGAATGGATTTTTAGGATAAAGAAGAGCGAGAATGGACACATGAGATGGAAGACCAGGGTATATGGTCTTGAGTAAGTTACAGGACAATGGAGGTTTAACCATTGTGTTTTCTTTACCAAGTTGGATAATATTAGCTACATTATCTTGTTACTATATGTTGTACTTGTTACAGGGTCACATATGCAAGGAGTTGTTAAACTAAAGGTAAAGTTAGTTCAGAGGTGTGTCATGAGGAATTCGGGAGCAGCAAGATTCTTTGGCATGAGTGTGTTCTAGAGACATGGAAGGTCACAAGTTGATTTTGTCTCTAGATGATTGTGTGAAACCGGTTAACACGTTGATGGTTGGACAGTTCTATGAACAGTGTCCTAATTCACATGATGAGGTTGAGTACATGTGTACTAAACCTAAGATTTCCCAAGAAGTGGGAGTTGTCAGCAAGTTTGGAGCCAATCTGAGAAAGAAGCACTGGAGGGCAGTTCAGTGGATTCTCAGATTTCTGAGAGGGACCAGTAGCAGGTGCACATGCTATGCAGGGTCAAGTTCTTTTCGATATGGGTTTGTAGATGTGGATGTGGCAGGTGATTTGGATGATAGGAGGTGCACCATAGGATTTGTGGTGGTTGGTCTTCAAGAGTGATCTTGAAGAGGGATACAAAGCCAAGAAACAAACTAGATGATGTACAAGTACAGGTACAGTTGCAGCTATTTATCTCCAAGTGGGAGATTGTTAGGTTGTGGAGCTAAAAGCTTCACTGATGCAGACATGGAGGAGGTTGCTAAGTTTTAGGGATATCGATGTCGGCAGCGTAACTGATTTTAATCATATTCAGTGCAAAGGGTAATCAACATCAGCAAGAGTCAGCCGACGTCGATCACCTCTAGTCAAATAGCGATCGACGTTGGTTGCCTGTGCGGTTCCTAAACTATTCATTGCATGAATAGTTAGTTTTTTGAACTGATTGTTTACATGTAAAAGGCTATTTTGAGTCTTGAGCTATGTGTCTAATTATTTTAAATTAGAATTCTAAGGTATTATTTAGTATAGGATCTATTTATAGACCCATTGGCATGTATTGTAATTAAGAGCAATAGAGGAAGGAAAGGTAGATCCTTCCAACTGTAAGAACAGGGTGATCTGTAGGTTGTTACAAGATCAAGGGAGAAGTTATACATGGTAAGTAAGATAATTTGAGTTGCAGGTTGTTACAAGTTCATGGGAGATCTACTTAAAGTACTTTGAGTACTTGTGGACTGGCAGTGTTATTACTGATTGGTTGGAGGTGAATAACAACTCTATGTTTGAGTTGTGTGTTGGGACCATTTTTGGTAGGAGAGTGAACTCTTGAAGGAAAGAGATCTATACATCTAAGAGGTGTGGAAGATTGTGGCATCTTCATTGTATTTCCTTTTGGCATGAGTATTAATACAAGATTGTGTATTATCTCTCATATTTTGTGTCATTTGTGAATTCTACTTGTTAATTCTGGTATAATTCCATGTTTAGTTGCTTATACAAGGTAATCATATTATACTCTTATTGAGGAGTTAGATCTTGATAGTGTGGAAAGTTTTAAATAATCAATTAAAATATTATATAACATTAAAAAAGGGATGGAACTAAATAGGGTACCCTACACTCTTAATGTTGTAGTCAGTCTTAAGGGCAGGATTTTGGCCTAGAAGCCAAATGGATAGTCACCTTCACTCTATACATGAGGTAAACATCCTAGCCTATTAGTAAATGTTTATAGGATGAATAAAAATGTGTATGAGATATTATATATATAGTAACCATCAAGAACTCATTTTGGGATTCAAGGACAACTCAATCTTACTTGACATGGTTAGGCCTAGTCTTCAAATGATAGGTCATTTTATTTTATACCCTTAACCAAGATTTATAATGGATTTTATATTGGTTATGGGGTAAAAATGGAAGTAATATATCTTTTATAATGAATATAAACCACAAGGAAGCCATGTTTGGCCCAAAAGCAACATCATGCTTATGTGAAAGATGAAAACTAGCTTGATAAGAGAGGTTCAAATGCTCATATCTTCCTAGAGGTTTTAAATAGATGAAAAAGGAATTTATAGGTGTTATCATGGTCATTTAAAATCATCCTTATGTAATTTTTTTCAATTTGGATGTTATATATTTATGAACAAATCTTAAGAGTCAAAATAGGCCTAAACCCCTTATAAACCCTCAGTCAAGACCTAATTAGAGAAATGAAGCTAGAGATGCATTATAATGAAATATTTTTATAGAATATGATGATTTTAAATTCTATATGACTCTTTCAGGATCCTACCCATACTTTTGAGTTGCACGTATTTGTATAGACGAAGTACAAAATAGGGTATTTTTTACCATTTTATGTGTTTTGTAAGTTCTAAAAGGATTATGAGGATGAAATCAAGTTTGGGAGGAATATATAAAATTTTTATAACTATATATGTCCATTTAATTATTTTAAAATAGTTTTAAGTGTGAAAACAATAGCTCTCATCTCAGCCAGTCAAAACTAGCATAGTAGACAAGCTAGTGAGAAGGGTGGAAAACTTCAAGTAGAGTGATTTTAAGGTGTTCCTGATGCTTATAAGGCCATGTAGGGTATTTAAAATTTTCATTAACTCACTCAAAAATATTTTCATGTCAAAATTAATCTAAATTTGAGGCCAAGTGTGTAGGGTACATGAAGGAGTTTTTTAGACTCTAGGCAGTGATGGCTTCCTTCTAAGAGTTTTTCGATGATTCAGACTAATACCAATGCATGGAAATGCATGTATGAAATCCTTACATATAATCCTAATCATCACACCTATCCTTAGTCAGTTTTTGGATGTTAAAATAGGTCCAAATCATGAAGGCAATTTTTTGAGCTAGAATGAGCAGTTTCATGCCACTTTTTATAGATTTCATGACTTGTATGGACATCTGAACCTCATTAAATTGCATGGTTAATTTCACATATATTTATCATTAAAATTTAACATATTTTATTATCTTTATAGGTTTCCAAGTGACCTTTGGACTTCCCTTGTCTTTCCCTCCTTCCAAATGCTATAAATATTAACCTTTTTAGCTCTTTTGAGTAGCCTCCGTTGGTTGATGGTGAAACCTTGGCCAATTTTGTACTTGAATTTATCTTTAAGAAATAAAATAAGTGAATTTTCCTACTTAAATTTTTTACAATTTATTTTTGAGGAAATCTTGTTGGTCTTGTCTAGTAGAAGATGATCTTTTCTAGCATGTTATCCTTGATTATTCACCAAATGTGCAGAAGAGTAATTATTATAGGCCTTTATTAGTGTTATATTTTAAGTGTATAAGTGATTTAGAATTTTTTCATGACTTTATTCTCTAAATTAATAATTTATTACACTCATAATTATCAAAATATCTTTTAAACCTTGCATATGAAACATTGATGTAACAATCTATCTTGTGTTATTAGTTTTGTGTCAAGAAGGCTTTGTTTTGCTCTAAGTAGTATAATTTTAGTCATTAAGAGGAAATTAAATATTGGTGCATCACCTTATAGTTTTATTATTTTGTCTTCTTAACCCTTTTCATACCTAGTTGATAAAAAAGAAAGTGTTTCAAAGAGTGCATCAAGGGAACTAGCCCTTCTATAGATTCATCTCACCAAATTATTACCCATAGTAGGAGAGATGTTTCCATTATTCCACTTGGATGAAGAGATCTAGTAATCTCCTCAAGGGGTGAAAATCCAAGTGACAACAATAGCATAGGCTTAAATCCTATCACACATCAGGTAAGATTTTAAGGAAGATGGAAATAATGTAAATACGAATAGGGTTTACTTTAATAATTGTACCCCTGTAAGCAAACAACATTAGCCAAAATGCAAGAAGAGTAAAAAAATTAAATGAACCTAAGAAATTTTATCAACCTAGCATTGGCATAAGTTAACAACTCTAAAATTAAAGGTGCACACCAAGAATTCATAAGAACCATTCAAATCTAGCAATAAGAACAAGTAAATGAGAGAGAAGCCATGATAGCAAACACACAGACAAATATTGGACAATATTTATAGAATTCCTTGATTTTATGTTTTCTTCAAGTTTACAAAGTAATTTTAGCTCTGAGAACTCCCTCCTTTTTAAAATTGATAATTCTCCTTTTATAAGATGTAAAGAAACATGTTGGTCAGTCCTAACTAATTAAAAAAGTATAGGTGTAGGGATAATTATCTTTTCCACAAATGTTATTATTAATACACTTGACCTCCCCAGTGGACTGATCTATAGGTAGTGTGTTTTATAAATAGCACATGCCTTTACAAATAAAATATTCCACTTTCAAAATAGACAATACCTAGCTATAGGGAAAATATTCCTAAGTTTCTTAACCTTTGGGGTCCTTGCACTGCTGCAAGATCTTCATGATTCTTTGATGATCTTGGCCTAGATTAATCCCCCTTATCTACTTTTGAGGTCAAAATATAATTTTATGTTCCCTTAAGAAACACTCCTCTAAGTTGTCATGGTATATTAGACTGCTTACTAGTGGACCTTGGATTGAACTATCCTTAGATAGATGAAAAGTCAATCACTCTTTTACATTATTAGGTCCATGAGGTCTCTAATTTGGCATATTTCACCCACATGGATTTCATGAAGCACCTCCATGTAATTATTCTCATCCTTATATAAAAATTACCATTACTTTTGTAAAACTAGCTTTGATCTATCACCATCTGATCCATTTGCATGAATCAATGCAGTACATATATCTTTATACAATTTGGACCCAAACATTTGTCTCAAAATTGATGTCCCCATAACTATCATTTGACATCTACATAAACATCTTTGACAAGCACGTGATCATAAATTTAATCAAGTCTCTTAGAATATTTTCTATCTTAAATTTGACATCGACATGACCATCATTTGACATCTATGTGGATGTCTTTGATGGGCATGTGACCATAAATTTTAAGCACATCTTTGGAACTCTTTTTTATCTTAAATTTGATATCCATGCAACCATCAATTGATGTCCATGTGAATTCCTTTGACTAGTATGAAATCATCAATTTTAAGCATGTCTTTAAAACTATTCATAGAGCTTACCATTTGTCATTTCTTGATTCATCCTGCACTTTATGTATGCTACTTGGTAATCTCACGTCATTGGATCAAGTTGGCCTGAGTAAATACGCATCATATATTATGATCTAGGTAGTCGAACATGATTGGTTCCATATGAATAATAGGAAATATTAAAGTTAGGCCACAGGAATAATAATAACTTAAAATAAAGTCCCAAATTAATGTTCTCATTTCTATCGATAAATAAGGCTTCAATCTAAAGTCTTAGGCTAGGTTTAAAAAACATATTAAAATTATTGTGGCACAAAAGAGTCCAATGAAATCAATGTCTCAAGGAAACTATCTTGAGCAAATTGTTTTAGGCCTTCTACATTGTAAAAAATGTTTGATGACAAAAGTATGAAGGGTCATTCTAGAAATTGATAAAGGGTATGTCTAGAAGATAAAGTACCCTTAACAAAAATCCCAAAGGTTACTTTAAAGAAGTTGAAGGTCACTTGCAAAAATCCAAAGGGAATTTTCAAAATTTAAATGGCACTTTCAAAAAAGTCAAAGGGTAATCTCAGAGGGTAAAGGGCCATTTTGAAAAGGCCAAAAGGTAATTCTATAGGGCAAGTATCCTTAACAAAACTTTCGAAGGGTAAGTTGCACAAAGCCTAAAGGATCATTTAAAATAAGCCAAAGGATCATTTCAAAGAAGTTGAAGGGCATTATTTTAGGGAAATTGGTGAAGGGCACTCTTTTGGGGAAATTATCCTAGATAAAATGTCTGACACATTTCCCCCAAAGACCAAATTTTATCGAATAAACTGTTTGAAGGGAAAATTCTTGTAAAACAAAAGTTTTGAAGGATAATTCAAAAAAAGGGAAGGGTTATTTAATATATTTCAAAGGGAAAAAAATGCAAATTCTAAGAGAATTTATCAAACCAAAATGTTTGAAATAATAAAAAGTACTCAGTTCTAAGATAAACAAATTAAACTAAGTCCATAGCCAATTAAAAATGTTCTTGCGTAACTTAAATAAAAGCTCCCACTTATTTGAATTCAAAATAAGTACTTAGTAAACTTAGATTAAAGGTTTATCAATTCAAATTTATTTTCAATAGACTAAAGGCTTAGTAAAGAATCAATTTAATGTTAAAATCATGAAACCCAAGCATTATTTATTCTAATTAGAACTTCTTGGACCTGTAGCTACAAACATAGAGATCCAAAGTTGGCAAACTTAGATGATATTGAACTAAAATCATGTGTAAACATGATAACTAAACTAGGTGTGGATAACCTTCAAAAAAAAAAATTCAAACATGCTAGTGACACTCTGCTTAAGTGACCTTTCAATATCAAAGTACAAATTTTCATAATTTGACACAATGGTCCCCACTTTTTAGAGATGGGGATATGTTGACCTCAAAAAATATATAAGATGCATAATGTGAATCATGGAAATGTCTATAAGATAAAAATATTATAAAAAAATCAAGGACACCCATAATACTACTAAAATATCACACAAAAATGGGTCTAAGGAGACTGCAAATGAGGGGCATGTTCAAATGCTACACACTTAAGGGGAGGACATATGCAAATATCCACACACCAAATAAACAAAATGTGTTCATGGAATTATTTCCAAAAATCAAGGAACATGTCCAAATATTATATAAGCAAAACAAATAAATAAATAATAAGTATACTCAAGTAAGCCATGTGAATAGATGAAGTAAATGAAATAGAAGCAACTGACATAAACATGGCATACTAGTCCTTACATACATATGTTAGAAAATTTTTAGGTAGAATATCATATCAAGTAAATTATGTAATATAGTAACATGAGTATAGGTATGTGTAAATCAATATATAATCTCAATTTGATAATGGAATTGATCATTTAAAAAAAAACCTCTGTTAATTATGATCATATAAAAGCAAGATGGCCCTAATGTATTATGTCGTGTGGGAAAATAAAAGGTCCAACATCCACATAGTATTGTATCATGGATCTCATATATTCTTGTACCACACTCAAGTACCTTAAAACACATGTGTGTATATAAATAATATTGTATATAATAATATAAAGTAAACAACATATGAAAAATCTTGTAAACATGTGAAATGTTAAATATTTTTGTTTTTTTATTTATTTGAATGTTTCTATATTTTCTTGAATATTTGATTTTTTTGAATTTTTTAATATGTTTGAAAAGAGGGTGTTATTCAATGATCCCTTACAAGTGATGCTCATGTGGTGCTCTATACACCAATATGGTATAGTAAATTGGTTATGCTACCAAGGATCATGTATATGTGCCAAATCTAGAACTAGAAAATATGTAATACTATGTTTATACCTCATAGGAATTTGTGGTCATGAGGTAGTATTATAAGCTGTACTAGTTCATGGAACCCATTATTTAATTATTTATGAATTCTTTGGTATAAAAATAGATATTTTTACCCATTCTAAAACATGGTGTTCTATTGTCAATAATTGGCTAGGTTGTGGAGGTTTAAATGAGGATCTTGAAGAGTCCACTGTAGATATATGATGAAATGGCCTCTCAAGTATTACTTTCATAGTAAATGGTATTGTATGATACTTAACCTTTCTTGAATTATTAACCTTAATAGGTTGTATAATTAGCTATCATAGAACAAAAATTTCATGTTGCAAGGATATTCATATTGAATTCCTAAAAATATATTAACCTATTGGCATGAATATACTTAAGAAACCCATGTACTATGGAAGGTAAATAATAGATATTATGAATCCAAGGTCATCCCAATAATATATCAAAGACTCTCATATGTGGTATAACTTAAAATGTTTTGGTCACATGTGATAAACCAACCTATAAAGGTAAATCAATCTTACCAAAAACCTGTTATGTCTTCCCATCAAATGATTTGACTATTTTATTTGAATGGAATAAATCATCATATTTGTATCCCAAATTTGTGATTAATTTCATGGTACATACATTCTCACTATAACCATTATCAACCATAATAGTGTGTATAGGTTGATGATTAACATGTGCTCTAATAAATAAGGAATGAAAATATAAGTCATCATTCACATTCTCATTGTCATCAAATACAATATAAGGCCTTAAAACCATAGGAATTACCTCATGTATAAGTGTACCAATAATCCCATTTCATAGGTTCCCATAATGTGGTGGAGGAGGATGTGCATGATATTCCATTTGAACTTCTACTATTTCCTTAGAATGATCTTGTAATGTATTATTAAATATATTTTGATTTTTATGATCATTAGGTTGTGAAATCGAATCCATTTGAGAATCATCAAAGGTGAGTAGATAAATATCAATAATATCTTATATCTTGTGCTTAAAATTAAAACATATGTTTTTATAATGCCATACACATTGGTGATAGTCACAATAAGCATTGGCATCATATCCTTTTGCTAGAGGTTGACTTGTATCAACCACCATAGGAGGAGGGAGAGATATGATATGAAACTCTACTAGTTTTAGAAGTAGCGAAGCTAGAAACTTGGGTAATCATGTAAATTATTTTTTAGGTGCATTGGATAAGATAATTTGATTATGTCATTGTGACATTGTATTAATCATGGTGGTTATTTACTTTGTATCCTTAATATGTTTGACCTTATATCTTGGTTTGATATGAAACTTGATATTGGATGTATTTCATGTGTTTTCTACATACTTAAACATGTTCAATGAAATAATTTTCATTTATCTATCTCAAAAAATATAGCATAATCCATCAAAAGATTTCAAATTATTGAAAATAATAGACTCATGTAATGGAGCAATCAAACTTTACTTAAAGATATATTGAATATCTTTATCTACCATTAGATTTATCATTTTAGACTACATTATCTTATACCTAAGGACATATTAATTAATAGGTTCATTGGTTCCTTGTTTGATCTTAGCAATTTTTGAATATGACATATTTTCAGTAATGTTGATTGAAAAATGTGTTAAAACTGATCCACCAAAGGCTTGAATTATCTTATTAATTGTATTGGTAGATCATAAAACCATCTCAAATCATGGTCTTTTAAAATTATTGGAAATAATTTAGTCAAAATTTTATCATTTGAAGCATAATCAAGGCATGTTGCATAGAAATATTGAATGTTATTCAGGATCACCCTTGACATCATAAAGTGTGAACATAGGGACAAAAAAACTAGTTGGTAAAGGGTGAAAAGATATCTCATGTGATATAGGATTATGTAATATATCTAATCAATAGCATGAGTTTATTTCATAGCATTTTAATCAATGTTGGTAACCTTAGCTTCCAAATGTTGAATAACTTGTAAAAGAGTGTGCATAATAGAACCATTGATATTTTGATTTAAAACTTCAGAAGTCACTAAACAGGATGAAAACACCACTTTTGTTGATGTAGGCATTCAAATCAGTAATTGAGTTAAAGTATTAATTATTTCCATGAAAGATGTAAAATGAGGTTCACCATTATTAAATGTGGATGTACTAGCCTTATCAAAGTTATTGATTTATTCTTATGTAACATGTAAGAATGCACTAATAAATTCTTGATTTTTATCTAGATGGTTGATTAAGGTTACTTTATCTTCCATTTACAAATGATTTTTTTAACATTTTCCATATTTTCTAAATGAAAATAGAGATGCCAAAAGTAATGAAAAAAATAGATCTTTAAATTTTTGAAATTAGAAACCCTAGCATGCTTAAAACCATAGATCAAGCTAGTAGTTACATGAGAATTATTAGAGGTTAGGTTCACCAAATGTTTAACCCTTTTTTAGTATTTAGGGTTAGGGTAGGATAGCCTAATCAAAGAGGAATAAGTTACTCTAAAAATCATGCCAATTATTGAATTTAGATTCTATTGATATTATGATAAGAAATATTTATTGTAAGCATATGATAAATATATAAATTACAACATTATATACTTTAATAATAACAATGTGAAGCATAAATTTTACTTAGCTTATGCATTGGTGTAAAAACATGTATGAGTAATGCAGATGTAGAAATAGATTGTATGAATATTATGATATAGTCATAAAATTATAAAAATTAGCTTTTTGTAAGTACAAAAACTTGTGTCACCCTATGGACACTTCCATAGATGTTATTATTTGTGCTTAAACACATATGTCCTATATGGAGTATTGACTATTATCTAAAACTTTCACTTGGGTCTTTCTAGGTTTTCTATCACCTTTTAGATTGTGTGTTCATATCACATACATAGGCTCTCAATATCATAATATAGCTCAAACCATAGATATTCCTCTTAGGTATTTTCACCTTACCGAAAATTGGTTAGTTGGATCATGAAGTTGAGCTAACCTCAAAGAACCCTCTACCAATGAGCACTGCCTACATTACTAATACTCTAAATAGAGCCTCAAACATATGTAGATATCCCCTATGTGTTGTCTTGTGTGTTAACAATGACATAGAATTATATATTCAAGTGCATGTAGTGATATATTATAACTTGAAAATTATGGATATGGGATTTTTTTTGAATGCTTAGAACCTTAGAATATGATACACATATGATTCTTATGAAAATATGAAATAATAGGGAAGAATAGCTTAGTTTTGAAATTAATTTTCAATAGTATAGTGTAAGCTTGATATGTACTTTCTAGATGAAAAATGAGTTGGATTTAACTTGAATTTATACCACTTATTTTGAAAATTTCCTTATTAAAAGGTTAATGAAACATAATAGGCCAACCCATATATATCAAAATATTTTTAAATTTGATTATTTAGAAGGCACATATACTTACATTATAGAATGGATAGTAGTTTCGATGTTATTATCCAAGTATAAATACAACTATCTAGGAACATATAAGGTTTTTGAGATCTTTAATCCATAGTAAATTATGTATACTAGAGTTTAAGTGTATTATGTGATACAGGTGATCTGGGTAATCAAAATAATAGGGTCAGACTACAATATAATCATTTAGTCCCAATGATATGGTGAATGCAATAATATCAGTTACAAGTAAGGTCAAAAACTAAAGGGTAGATCCTTAAGTGATATTTTTCAAGTGTATAAGAATACTTTAACATATAAATATATATTTAAGCATCTAAATATACATGAAACCAAATTAAAATAGTCTTCAGATCTATAATGACAAGTAATGTGATACACCCAATAGGTGTTTAAGTAAGACCATCATATCCTTTAATAAAAATTGTTGTTCTATGTAAATTATTTTGAGTATATCCATGACTATTAAGGAATTACATTATGCACATGTTTACATTTGAACCATTATCGACCATACACCATTTTATAACTTTTAATGTGAATTTTTGATACTTTTTATAAATAATAGTCTATTTAAATCATCATATGTTAAAATCTCATGGTCATAAAATTAATAGAAGGAACTTATTTATGTGAATCTATGACCACATCTATGAAACCATATAAGATATGAGCATTTAAAACTGGTGGATGTTTATTAGTAGCTACTATGTGAGCATCATATTTATTTATAAAATATTTTGGGTATCATGATTCAAATGGGATTGGTAAATATTTTGAAAAGTTTATTTGGTTGAGAAACCATTTTTTTAATGTATTATTATGTCCTTCCACTTGTATCATATTACTGTCAATTATGTCTTGAATTTTATGTCATAATGAGAAACATTGTATGGTAGTATGACACAAAAATATATGATAATCACAATATACATTAGCATCATAATTATTAGCTAAATATTGAGATGGGTAAAAATCACATTAAGGAGGTGAATATATAATAGTTCACTCAAGAAATCATCTAATCACTTGGATGGACTCTTAGCTAATTATGTAAAATGTTTTTGCTCTTGAGGTGGAAGGACAAACCTATCAAGTGGTTCAAATACTAAGTTAACTACATTATTTTCACATTCATAACTTAAAAATTACTTATATCATTAACATTAGCCTTGAAATTTGTTTTACCTTGATATATATCTCCACTAAAAGTAAGGGCACTGGTCTCATATTTAAGCATGTTGGCATCTAGAAACTTGATCTCATAGTTTCTAACCATAGGAAAAACTTCAATGAAACATTGATAATAATTGAAAATATTTTTTCTTAAATTCACCATTAGGTAATGGGTGAGACATCTTTCTAATTATTGTTTTGAATTTAAGCACATACTAGATAATAGGCTCATTAGGTTCTTCTTTAGTCTATGATACTTTTAAAAACATGACCTTATGACTAATGTTGATTTAAAAATGAGTTGATAATCCATCATATAAATAATGTAAGTAACACATAAATATAAATAGTAGGTCATAAAACCAATCCAAGGCATAATCCTTAAGACTTTAAGGAAAAATATTAATCAATAATCTATCAATTTATTGAATATCAAGACATGAAGCATATAATGCTTTGATATGATGTTAAATATAACCTTTTATATTTTAACTCAAACTTAGGTGTAATAAAACTAGTTGGAAAAGGGTATATAATGACCTCACAAGTAAACAAATTGAGTAATATACCTGAGAAGTAATTGTGTTTCTTATTTTTTTAGATCTTGGGGAATTTGTTGAATTTATGCTTACATGTTTTGAAAATTTTATTTAGATGAGTACATATTTATAAGTGGGAGAAGAAACATATATATGGATAGACACTCTATTTTTTTATAAATTCTTTAACCAAAATATGTATATTGAAAAATGTGTCTAAAATTAGGTTGTAGGAAAGAAGCATTAAAACCAAGTTGCAAATGAATAAACATATTAGAGTAGAAACAATATATGGAGGCATAAGAGTAGAATAAATAATAGTAAAAAAATCATTACCTAATTAAAAAAATACCCTATATTAGGTGAAATAAAATCATTCAAAGGTTTAGAAGTAGCTACAACATGTACTTCTTAAAATACATGTTCCTTATCTAACTATTTATTTTATACGTCTTAAGATACCTAGTATGTCATTTAATTTATAAGGATGTTCCTTAACACTTTTTATAAATTCAAAAATACTTTTTACCATTTATTTATCCACATCTTTATTTTATATAATTTGATATCTACTAAAACCATTATCTTTCATAATATAGCCATACATAACATTATCATCAAAAGCATTAACATCACAAGTATTTAAATTTAAACAATTTACATTTTCATCATTAATATTTGTATCATTTTCATTATGTTCGACATGTGTATAAACAAAAAGAGCATGAATTTAAATAATTTTTTCCATTTTATTTTTAAAACAAGTATGAGTACCACGTAGATAAATTTGAATCTAGTTGATATGTCTACTACTCAATCTATCAATTTGCATAATAGTTATCTTAGATATAAATTTATTAATTGGAATAAGATATAAATATAGAGAAAATGAAATAGTATATGGTTAATTTTATTACAATAATAAACAAAAATCATAAATAAATCAAATGTGAAAACACATGAAAATCAAGTCCTATAGGGGAAAATTGCATGAAACCCTAAGGTTAAAGAGTAACAAGGATAGGGATTGCTAGAAAAATTTATGTAGAGGGTACAAAACTATTAAAATCACTATGCCAACCTCATAAGAGGGGTTATAGGGTATATTTTATCTAAATATTATAAATTATAGTCATTAATTACCTACCTTAATGCATAATTTATAAGGGAATATGAATAGAAGTGTCTGGAATGATTGATAATTGATAAAGAGATTTAGAGATGCAAACCTAATTTCTTGCTTACTTAAGTTCTTATCAAAGATACAAGTAATAAAAAAAAAACTCTATGAACATAGTATAAGATTGTCTATAAATTATACAATATCAAAAAATAACTATTTTGATGGTGACATGACTAGTATGGGACCCATCCAATAGTAACATTCTTGTTGATAGTGTAAATCATGTTATGATAATGGATATGTACATCTAATCAATTTTAAAATTTATGAAGTTTTCTGCTATAAAATTATCCATAAAAATGTCTCTTAGGTTTGTAATCTAATGTTCACATGTTCCATCATTTCATTCACTTAAGCTCAAGTCAACACTTACTAAGACATAACAAAAAGATATGGGTTGATATTTAATGGGACCTACCTCAATTATCTATTTGCCTACTTTATGGAAAGTTTTATTTTCAAGATTGGTAATCAACTCTCATGCATGCCAACATTTACTATTGTGTATATTATAATCCTATCCCTTTTCCCTATGATATGAGATGAAATATGCAACTAGGGAGAGATATATATGCTCCTTCATTAATGAAAATATCATTTTTTTGATACATGTATGTAACAAAAAGCCTTTAATAGATAGATAATGGAATAAGTGAAGAGTGTGATATCACTTGATATGATTATTATAGATTATGGATTGATTTAAAATATTCTAGGGTACATGTGTATATATAGGAATTTACAATTCAAATTATGAAATTATTCATGTAGAATCTAAAAATTTTGAAATGGTAAAGTTAATAATCATGGCATAAGGAAACATGGTAGAATAGAACAAATGACCCATAATAGACATGACTAAAATTAGAATGTTATGAAAATAGTAATACCACTATCATAATTTTATGATTTAAATCAAGGTAAAAAATCTAATGAAATTGTAGATACATAAAATTAATCATTAAGTGCTTGACAATGTTTATTCTTGGAATATTTACCCTACTTGTCTACCTGCCATTTCACTAAACTCATAATCAATAAGACAGCCTATATTATCTTGAAAATACATAAAATATAATACACACATCTCTATTTAATCCATTTTCATCCATATTCATCTTATAGGTTCCCACCAAACCTTTATCATTAGTGTATGTCCTTATGGGACAAGTCTGCACTAAGTTGGATAGGGTCTCACTACAGCCTTATCCACTACCACATCCTTTCACCCCACACATTAACATCCACTTTTAAAATTTGAGACATTTCACAAAGACTCTCCCACACCTTTTGTCAATTTAGATAACAAAAATATTCTAAATATTCCCATATCAAATCACATAAAGACATTCATTTGAACACACTTATAAATCACTTGGAAATTCTAATGTAGACTAAGAAAAAGAATATTATTTATTCAAAATTTAAATATGTTATATTTTAGTAGTTATATTCCAAGTCTAAATATTTTTTATTTCATTTCAAGAGCATCCATTTCTTATCATTTCAATAAATATTATAGAGATAATAATATAGTTACATAATGATGGATCACACAATCACTCTATGAGGGAGAACTACATCAACCTGAGGCCCATTTGGGCTATGAAAGGAACACTTAGATTATGTAGGGTTTTCCATGGGTACGTCATTTATTCCCCTAACCCTATTCTCCCATTTTCATTTGATATTTATCATATTTATTATTTAGGAATGAGGATTTGTCTTTTTCAAGTCATCCACACATATATTGGCACACATAATTTATTAGTCTACCTTGCACACATTCGTATAGACACATATCACAAAATTAGTTGCATAGTAAACTGGGATATTGTTGTAATCAATAGACAAGGCCACATTGCACTCTTGTGCTCCTTTTAGGGACTTGTCCAAATATACTTTATATTCATGCATTTGGCCATGACACATTACATAGGTCCTTTCAAGTAGTTTTTAGCTACAATCAACCTACATAGTCAATGAAACATCTATTCTAAAGAGGTTTACACATCCTTAGACTAATTTAATATATTTAGAAAAAAAATAATTCTATAAAATTAAATAGCATAATATATTTTACTATTAGATATGTATATTCTAGGATTTAAATTTTAATAGTTTAATATCTATTCATTTGAGTTAATGCAATTAATATAGATTAAAAATTCTAGTGAATGTACTATTTTTACAACATTTATTATTGTTTACTTATTTTTACCCTTGTATTTTAGACATATTTATGTAAATTCCTAATACTTGAAGAAAAAACCTTTGAATTTAGATATAAATATGACATAAAATGATTGGATTCTCTATAACCTTGGAGTAATCAAACACTGAAGATATTGCCTTGCCACCTTGGACAAATAAGATACTCAAGCTCTCTATTTTGACCTTGGGTTGAAATTTGTTGATATCTAATCATAAAGATATTTTTATTTATTTTTATTTTATTTGTGCTTATTTTAGAAACTATGTTCTAATAGTTTTCAAACAACTTATTGATTATCATGAAGGAATACATGGTTTTACTTTTAAAAACATCATGGAGTGAAGGATTTACACAAATACTCATAGCTATTATATTATAATAAACACAAAATTTAGTTTTCATGTACCTCACAGTATATCTTAAATGCCTATGATCCCTTATTTATACCATAATAAGACTATTTTAGTTGTTTGATTTGTGGTGTATTTTACATGAGTGTATCACCCAATAAATTTAATGTCATTTTACCCTTAAAAATTAGGTTGTTAGGCTACATGCATGTTTTCACCTCTTTAGTTACATCCCTAAAACATTGATCCTACACTAGTCAATGAACAAGAAACTATATTTGAGAGCCCACACAATAATTCAATCCTTGCCTAGATAACCCCTATACCTTAATTTTTACTTGTATTATATTAATTATCATTATTTTATTCATATTGTATTTTATTATTCTAAGGCATAGTTCTAGATTAAGTGGCATTCATTTTTCATGTATATAGTTTCCTTTGGTTTCTTCTGCAATGACAAGTCAAGATGTTTTTGCTCAACAAAAATTCTACTATTAAAGTTCTTTGGTATTATATAAATGAGTTTCACATTGAAAATGATAATGAAAGTAATGAAGATAACTATGATCATGAACACGAAACTCATATTGATCCACATGAGCTTAATGGAGTAGATTAAAATCAAATACAAGAATATTTTAAATTTTATCAAGGTCTTCAATAAAACCCCCATGAGGTGAATAATATAATTAGTCTACTTCTATCATCAAAATTTTAGAATCAAGCTAAATTAACCACATCTATACCACAAGAGTTTTCTTCTTGCATTGTTAAATCCCTTACTTCCATTTTTGCCACTTCTACTATTACATCCATTCCTATTTATACACCTATAACATTATTTTTGGATTTGGAACATCACTTAGTTTTAAAAATATATATATTCCTATGTCTACTCATGATACTTATACTCCTCCTATTATCTCCACTAGTGCTACTCTTTTACATGCACTTCTTACTTTACAAGCTAGGTTAGCTAATATTGAGCAATTATTTCTTGTGTTAGACCCTCTATGATCTCATGTTATTTATTACATAGCCATTTAGCACTAGAAATTATATCTTATCCATTTATAGTTGACTTTGTGGCTCTTAATCCCCCTCTATATGAAGTCAAAGGTGATCCTGAACAAAATTTGTGTGCATCCTATGCAACTTATCGAGACTACATAGATAGTGACAAATTGTTAACAAATCTCTTTCCAAGAAGTCTCAAAGAATATCTTCTTATATGGTTCTATGCTCTTCCTCTTTAATTATTAAAATATTTCAACCCCTTTTAAAATCATTTTTTAACACACTTTTATATCAACATTAATAAAAATTTATCATATGCTCAAATCGTAAAGCTCAAACAATGATATAATGAAACAATCAGTGAACATGTGCTAAGATACAAGACTATTCTTTAAAAAATGACAAATCAAATGGATTATAACAAGCTCCAATATATTTTTCACTTATTTTTTCTATGCCACTTTAAGATTCAATTATGGTTGATAAGTTCAAATCTTTTGATGAACTATGTTATACATTCAAAGAGCATTAGGTCAAGTTGCTTACTTTGAATAAGCTTACGTATGCTTAAAATGTTCCTTCTACTTAAAATTTTAAGTTCCTAAGTAATCAAAATTATAAGAGCAAAAAAATGAAATAAATAATGAATCTAAGGTTATATTTAATGCCATCTCACAACCAACACAAAAAAAAATCAATTACAAACTCCACCAAGGAGGAAATCCTCAAGGTTACCATCACCACCTCATGTATTGTTGGAAAATATACTTAAATTCAATATAATCACACTTCTTCCAATAATTAAAGTGGACATGCCTAGACCAAAATATTAAAAAAATGATAGCATTACATATTGTGCCTACTATAGATGTATTAGGCATTTAACAAATAGATGTTTGAAATTTAAGCATAATATTCAATATATTATTGATGAAAACATTATTTATATTTGTATACCTATTGAAGAGGCTAAGAAAAGAGTAAATGAAAAATAAAAACTCAAAATATACAAATATAATTTTACTAATCATTAGTAAAATAAAAAGGATAGTTATGAAGTACATTATGCATATAATGCTCATCCTCTTCCATCTACATATAGACATCCAATTGATAGAATCATTGGTACATTTAAAAGTAAAAAAGCATCCTATCCTATGATTACATTTGATGATAGTTAAATTATTGAATATGATTCAAATAGACATGCACTATCTATTTGAGAATATGTTGACAAACATTCTATACATAGTTTTATTATAGATAATGGATCCAGTAAAAATGTATATAACATGACACTCCTCTAGTCTCTTGATTATTCATAACAAGATTTACAAGATGCTTCTAGAGCTGCCAAAGCCTTTAATGTACATATATATATGATACTCTTAGTCATATAATAATACCTTTAAAAGTGGGGCCTCTCATAGTACGCACTCCATTCTTAGTTATACCAAGCATAGGTGTCTTTGATATGCTATTAGGATTAGATTGGTACTTCTATAGTGCATAAATGTCTCAAATATATTCATGATAATGAGATGGTAAAAATTATAGGAATCTAATATGAATATCCTTTAGAACTAATAAATATTACTTATATATAATTTCTTCATGGCATAATCATTGAGCAACATGGTAATGAAATAGTTTATATAACTATTCAAGAGTATGATTTACATATTCCAAAGCACATTATAGTTTCTTCATATATCTGTGAGCATGAGCATATTATAGAATTAGTTTCTCCATAAATTCATGAGCATGAGAAAATTATAAAATTAGTTTCTTCATATATTCATGAGCATGAACATATTATATAATTAGTTTATTCATCCACTTATGAGCATGATACAATTACACATGAGCATACTCAGTTAGTTCAAAATAGCATGGTGCATTCGTCTAAGTAAAAAGTGGCACATACACAAGTGTTAAAACATATAATTCTTAAGTGGTTCCTTTATTAGACCCTTAACATATTTAGGTTAATTAAATAATAAATTTATTATTAATATTACTAACACAGGTTGAAAAACTTCATGTAAATAAATATAATAAAACATATTTATTATTTTACCATTGGGTTCCTTGGGGAGAGGTATGGTCTGATTAGTTATAATGGTCCACCTTCACACGCCAATATAAAAGGGGTTTTACCCTTTAGTAAAATCATATCAATACATAATATTATTTTTTAAATAGTGTGATATATATGAGAGCATTTTGAAGATTTTGTAAAATTTTTTGAGTGATATGTTGAAGGAATGTATGGTTAATTTATTTTCCTAATGAATGAATAATCACCATGTTTTTTTACCTTATTTGAGGTTTTTCATGTTAAATCCTACGTAAAAATGATATATATGTATTTTATAATTAATTTACTATCTATATATTAATTACATATTATATCACATGTTTTTACATGGTATAGGAGCTTGGGATATGGAGTGATTGATTGGCAAGACAAAGTTGAATTATTTTCTCTATGGAGCAATCTAAAGGTAGATATAAATAGTCTAAAGGTGGTTTCAAGAATCAAAAGAGATATTAGATGAAAAATAAGCCCAAGGCATCCTTGTACAGCCCATAAATTATTTAATCAAGTTGAAAATATAGAAAAAAAATAGTTTTATATCTTCACTCTTGTTTTTCAATTTTCAATGGCTAGATCTCTATTATTTTGGCCTACAAAGCCCATGAAACTACCTTTTGAAGTTATGAAAAATATAATCAGCTATAGGAACCATTATATGGCTTTGTATAGGCTTTGTGGGCTGAACCTCAATCAAAAATTTAACTTGGAGCCTATATTTCTTGTTTTTCTCTCTATAAAGTTGAATGGTCATTTTTTAAGCCTGTTAAAACCTTTAGAAGAGCCTATGGATTACTAATAAGAATTATGGAAATTTTCACACCCATAAGTGCATCATTGTACAAATGGAACAACATATATTAGCAATGAAAAATAAAATTTTGGCATAAAAATTGGATTTTATTTGTTGGATAATCATCAAACAACCATTACAAGGTGATTACGAGCTTTACAAACCTTGATTTGGTATATCTTAGCTTTTGGAAGATCGCATGCCTTCTCCATTGAGTCATATTTTATTTTTAGCATTTAAAAATGTAAGTAACTATAGCCAACATATTTACTAAATATCCTTTATTCCATATAAGTTGTGGTAGGACCCATTTTTTATTGAATTATTTTTTACCAAAAAGTATCTAAAGCTATAAAATAATTTTAGGATATTAGAAAATAAACTTTAAATATAGTATAGTGCATGTATTGTTTCAAGTGTTAGTGTAGAGGAGTTAGTAGGTGTTATTTTTCTAGACACTTGTGATAACCAAGTCTAAAGTTAAAATACATCAAGCTCTACTTTTTTTTAGTTAAACATGTTCAAACTAATTTATTTTTTCAAACTAGTTCAAAAAAAAAATCTTTGCATATCAATTATCTCACGTTTAAAACCCTAGTTATTATCGACATTTTATGACACTCGACCTAGACTATTTCTTATCGATCATGATCATGTGACTAATTTATTTCTATATTTTTAGGTATTCTAGATGCATTGGTGTGGTCAATTTTTTATTTTAAAACATCCTATTATAATTTTTTAACAACTTTTTTAATAATAATGTTTAGATAATTGTTCTTTGTGTGACACTTGTGACACTTATTTTAATACAATTTGTCATAATTTTTTCATATTATTTTGCATAAATTTGAATAATTATTATTTACTTACACTATAAATTTTCTTTATTATCAAATAAATTATAAATTCACATTATTTTTTTGTTTTTTTAAAGCCTTTTTAGTGTCATAGTGTCATGTTTAAAGGGAAGTTATGGCTTCACCTAATTTCATGTTTGATAAATCTCAAATACTTAATAGTTCTAACTATAATATCTATAAAATCTACATTAAAGTGAAATTTATGACTTAAAATTTGTGGAACATTATTTTTGAGATGGAAAACCTATGTCAAGATAACTTGTTCCACCTGAGATTACAAGTGTGTTTCAACAAAAATCACAAGAAGCCATATCAATTATTTTGAGTGTTAAGGATGATTTCCTAATTCATATCAGGAATCAAGAGTCTCCTAGTGATGTTTAGAAACTCTTTGACTCTATTTATGAGGGCACTTGTCTATCTAATATAATTAATCTTATTTTTTAATTTCTAAATACACCTATGAAAGGTGATGAAAAAGTTGTTACTTTTCTTATTAAAATCAAAAACATTAAATTTGCCCATTATTTTGTATGATTAGTGTTGTAATTTTATACTTGTTTATATTAATATAGATATGCTCTTCAATCAAAAAATATATAAAACCTAATAGGTTATTTAGACTCTAAGTTATTTAACAAATGATCAACTTCCTCTAGGGCTTCAATTTCATCATAAGGAGAAATATGAGATCCCTATTCATCAAATGAAGAACATTGAGTGTGTTCTATAGAGGGATCACAAAAATATTTTTCAATGATAAGAACATTATTATTATCAATTATTTGTATTTTATAGGTATAATGCACTCTTAATCCTTTAGTTTTACCTCCATAACCTATAAATATGCATGAATAGGATGTAGGATTAGGATTTTTTTTTAGCTTTAGGAACTACCATGGAAGCAGGACTACCAAACATCCTAAGATGAGCCATAATGATTTTATTTTAAAACCAAATTTCTAAAGGGGTAGAAATATGTAAATATTTAGTATGGAATCTATTTATAATATGCATAGTAGTATGCATGGCTTTATCCAATAATAACTTAAGAATATTTACAAAATGCAACATTATTCTAACCATTTCAATAATGGTATGGTTTTTTATTTCAACAATATCATTTTACTATAGGTAATATAGAGTTTTTAGTTCCGTTTGAATACTACAACTAATACAAAAGAATATAACTATTTACTAATATATTCACCATCATTATCATATCTTAATCTTTTAATAGAAAACTTAGAAGCATTTTCACTAATAGCTAAAAATTCTTTGAATTTAGATAATACTTCATATTTATTATCCATAAAATACAAACAAATAATTATATTATGATCATATAAAAAATTAAAAACATATAAATAGCCATTAAGAGATGTAATTACAAGGGGTCCTATAACATCACTATGAATTGAATCTAAAGGATTTGAGGAGTTCATATCGTGATTATTATGAAAGGGATTAGTATGATGCTTATTGTTTAATAATTATTCATAAGTTTCATGATGGGAAGAGATATAAGTAAGACCAAAAAAAATATTATGATAATACATATCATATAAAGTTATAAAATTAACATGGCTTAATCTTTCATGTCATAGTCGATATTCATTCCTACTATGCAATGAAAGATAACATGCAGAAGAAGTAGAAAATATGTATAAACCATTTTGTTGAACACCTTTAGCAATCAATAAACTAGATTGATTTATAAGAGACCAATTATCTTTAATAAAAATTACAATGAAATTATCATTCGTGAGTTAGAAATAATATAACAATTTTTTCTTAAGTTTAGGCACATAGAAAACATCTTTAATAACATTTAAAAAATTTGCTTTTCCTTGCTTAGTAGCTTCTAAAAATGAATTATCACCTAAGTAAATATTTTCTAATATGTCTCTATTATCAGATAAAATATGAGATAAGCAATACATATGATGTGATGCAACACTATCTAAAATCCATTCATTCTCATTAAAAGTAAACAAGACAACATATAAAGTAATAACATTATAATTATGTCCCTAATTGTTATTATGATTATGGTTTTGATTCCTCTGATGGTTGTGATTATATTTCTTCCCTTTTTTATTTTTATAGGTTTTATGATTAGCTCTATCTTATTTTTTATAACAATTCTCTCTTGTGTGACCAAATTTACCACACATATTACAATTTCCATTAAACTTAGGTTTATGATTCTTATTGCCATATGTTTTTCTCATATTTTTTCCATTTATATAATTAAGGTTAGATTTTTGGTTCTTAGTTTTCTAAAAAATAGAGTGAAGTGTCTGAGTGGCATTCTCTTTAGAATCAAAATTTGACATCACTTGATCTTCTTTAATCAAAAGTGTAGATATAGTAGTGAGATTAGGGATATCTTGCTATGTTTGGTAGTTTAATTTTTTTGATTTTAGTAATAAAATTAAATTTTAATGTTGTTAATTTTCTTGAATTTCTAAGACTAGATTAGGGATTCTACCTGTTGACTAAATTTGCCTTTTAGGTCAAATCAAGGTACCCGTAGGTAAAAAATTAACTTCTAGGTGTTTTAGGGGTCCAATACATATGTGACAAGGTGTTTTATAGGCTAATTAATGTCACTTAATATTTTACTGGCCTTGGTCATTAGCTACTTTAGTCTTTATATCTTTTTTAGGTCATTTTGAGGTCAAAAAGAGTACATTTAATGACTTGTACATATTATTTGAGAAGTGTAAAGGTTTAAAAACACTATGTCACATCCCATTTGTCCTTAGAGGTCTTAAATAATTTACATAATTGAAAAGTGATAGGTTCATCAAAAGAAAAGGTAGTTTTCTTGGGAAATGAGAAGAAAATGGCACTTGTATGACCCATGGGAAAGTGTTCCATATGGTAAAAGCTCATGGAACATAACTTAATATTACCCACACTCAAAATTTTATTTGATTTTTAAGTTCCATTTTTGTTCTAAAACTATTCTGCTCCATCTTTGCTTTCCTAAACATGTAGAAGTGACCTTCAAGTTTTTGCTCAGTATGAACAACTAAGAAGGTTTTAAGTAAAATGATTATATGAGGTTTTATTACACTTATATACCTTAATTTATATATTATTATTCCTAATAATGGTGGTATGTTCTTCATGAACCATCCTCATGAAGATGACTATATTTTTTTGCCTGCTTATCTATGCACCCTACAAGTTTTGTTCTTGTTTAGGCAGGTCCATACAATCCAATTACTAATATTTGTTCCAAATAACTTTTAATCATGTATCTCATGTTATACATTATTTTTTTCAAATTATTATTTTATTTTATGAGCCAATTTTCAAGGAGAAGTGAAGGAGTGGAGTTACAATAATTTCTTCCAATTGTTGGTGTTTTTTCCTACATTATGGTTTCAAAATGAAGTGAATTGATGAATTATTACTCATATATGTATTTTTTTCATATAAAATTCCAAATCCAACTCAAAATATCCACTTTAAGAGCTAAGAGAGCAAGTAAATACACAAAATAGCCATCTACAACAGTTGTATAGCTTGTCATCAGTTAAACGAGCATGAAAAATGTGTTTGAACATTTTCTAATGTTTGAGTAGTCAAAAAATGCTTGGTCATCATATTTAATATGGTTTAATTTGGTTGTAGAAACTATATATTCAATAAATGATCTTGGATCAAGCTTGTGACATTTTGAGACATTTTCCCAAATTTGTCAAAACAGAGGTCTAGGCCCTTTTTTGGATGTCCTTATACATGATTTCATTGAGTTAAAGGGCCTCCAAGTTCATTTTTATTCAAGATCTCACATAGGAATATCATATTGAAAAATAAGGGAGGTTTTTGAGTTAAAGAGGTTGGTTTTCTTAAGCCCTCAAGTTGCTCTTCAAGACACTAAAATCACTCAATGTTATCTATAGCTGTGTGAGTCAAGTTCACCTCCCAAACCAATGAAATGAGTTTAAATGCATAATAATAGGTTTGTATGGTCTAATTTCACTAATATAAATATATTATCTATGAAATCATCAAGTAAGATCATAAAAATGGTATTTTACATTCACCAAGGTGATACAGTCTGTATATAGGCCTAATGAGTATCTACAGCTAGCCTAGGACTTAAAAAAGAGAAAGCGTTTACTTTTCAAGGTATGAGGGATAATTAAATGTTTAAGAGGTATTATAAATATATTATTCTTCTCAAGGTTTCATAAACCCATAGATATAAAATTATGATCAAAATTTAGGTTGAATTGGCTTGCAAGGACAAAAATCAATACATACAATCACTGCCTCCTTCAAAGCCTAACTCAAGATTGCAAGATTGGGCCATGTTCTAATGATTGGTATATTTTATAATAGTTTAAAATATAATTTTTGACCTAAAAATCATATAGATGGAATATCATGTTGTTCTTTGGATCTCTCATACACCTAAAGGTGTCTCTCTCTACAAGAAATGAACACTTATAGCCAACCTACAATAAGACAAACAAACAATGACCTAGACAATGAGTTTTGATGGTGTTTTAGCCATAAAATGTGATTAAAAGGTGAAGGTAGGTGATATTTTATTACTAGGATTAAGGGGAAGTCTTTCAACACTGTGGCTAAGGCTCAAGTAATCAAATACTCACCTACAATAGTTAAGAGGTAGAGTACAACAGTTAAGAGGTAGAGAGAGCTAGGTTTATGAATTAAAAGGGCCTATAAAGGATAAAAGAAAATTTAACATGGTGAAACTTCTTATGAACACTAATTTAGATTCATTTTGATATTCATGAGCTCTTAACAATAATAAGCAAGCTTACCTTGACCTATCAAGATCCTATATGCACCTACAGCTAGTTCACAGCCATGACAAGGTGAAGAGAAGAATGTGCTTAATAAAACATGAGAAGGTTGATAATAAATCTATATGGTTCATGAGGTTATATGGTGATGAGTGACCTCAAAAATTAGATATCCTCACCTATATGTCTTTACATCTCTCAACATAATTGATTATGGTTGACCATGGTATACAGTGAGCTAAGAAGGAATGAAAGTAGCCAACGCATAAACATGACCCAAAATGATTTCAAACAAGCATGAAATGATTATAATATACCTTGAAATTATATATATACATTTTATAAATATAAATAGACACCTATACCTATAGGTACAACATTCTAGGGTAAAACATAGTCAGGAAATAATACTCAGTCCTAAATGAGTCAAGGTATATGAGTAGTATATGATAGGTTTGGGGAATCAATGAGATTTTAAATCCATTAATTATATTCATTATAATCTCCTAGATATTTCATGATGGATATAGAATAGATAGGGATCTTTAAGAATGTAATTCATAGCCCACACCAACAAACATTGCACAGTCTACCTATATATAGTTTGTCTTGGGTTTTCTAAAAGTTGGAGTAAGAGACCTGACCAAGGGTTAAAACCTTTTGTATATAATTTTTATTAATTTATTATGCTCATTATTTATTCACATTTTTCTAGGTAAATATGTCAGTTCACTCTATTTTGTCTCAGATAGAGGGTACTCCCTTATGAGGTCAAATTGGTAAGCTTGGAGAATGAGGACAAAAGAGTAGACTAAAAGATAAAATATCCTTATATTAAGGTGTATAAAGTTTGAAAAAATATATTAAATCATGATAAACCATGCAAGGAGGGGTGAATCTTAACAATTTAACCCAAACTACAAGGTTTGCAAGCAAGCCTACTAGGTAAGTTTTGGCCTAGTGCCCAAATGAAGGGTCCCTCACACTTCTGGCCTTAAATATGATGCATAACTTGTTTATACATGATTATTAGGACAAATTATACATTTTAAATATCTTTATATTTAAATAAAACATAAGGAAAGTCATTTTGAGCCTTAGGTTGCAATTAGGCCTATAGAACAAGGTGTAGGCCAAGGCCAAATGGGGGTTCATTCACATTTATAGATTTATATATGATTTAAAATCCATTTTATCATGTTTATAGGATAATATTAGATTTTTTTGATCCATTTATATATATAATAAGTCATGAAAAGGTCAATTTTGGGCTTTAAGGTCATTCGGGCTTGTTGAAATAGAGCAAGGAACTCAAAAGGAGAAGTTTGAATATTCACATCTTTCTTGATGCTTTTCATGGGAACCAAATAAGTTTATGGATGTTATATAAGGTATTTAAATATTAATATATGGAATTATTTTTATAATTGGATGTCAGACCATTATGAAACAACCTTAAGAGTCAAAACTGTCATAAACCCTTGCAAACCTTGATTAAGGACCTATATGAAGAAATGAAGCTAGAGATGCATTATAATGGTATATTTTAATTATTAAACTTATTTTAAATTTTAAAATACTCCCTCAAGATACTCTCCATGATTTTTTGGATATATAGACCTATACGGATATGGAAAAATAGGGTATTTTTTACTATTTTTTGTGTTTTATAGGTTATATAGGGAGTTTGAGCATGAAAAAAAATGAATGAATATATATACTTTTTATAACACTTAATTTCAATTTTAAAATTCATAAAAAAACCTAAGTGTTTTAAGAATAGCTCTCATCTCAAGCAGTCAAAACTGGCATATTAAACAAGCTAGTGAGAAGGGTGAAGATCTTAAAGTGAAGTGATTTTAAGGTATACATAATGTTTATAATTACATTGAGGGTCTTTAAAGGTTTCATCCACTCCATCATATGTATTTTTATGATCAATTTATTCCAATTTTGAGGCCAAGTGTGCAAGGTACATGAAAGAGGGTCTTTTTGGACAATAGATGATAATGGCTTCTTTCTAGATGATTATAGAGGACTAGGAATGTAATAAATGCATGAAGAGTAATGTATTAAATCCTCCAACTTAATTCCAATCATTACACCTATTCTCAATTAGTTATGAGGCAATAAAATAGGGCTAATCATGAAGACAATTTTTTTGGGCCAGAATGAGGAGTTTCTTGCCACTTTTCATGTGTTTTATGACTTGAATTAACACTTGTGATTATTGGCCTTACATAGTTCATCCCATATCCTCTTATCATGCACAAATAACTAATTCTCTTAGCTTAAAAAGTGTCTTTGTGACCCTTTTACTTCTCTTTTATCCTCTCTCTCTCAAGTTCTATAAGAACTAGCCATTTTGGCCATTGTAACTTATGCTCCACCTGAGTATGGCAAAACCCTTCTCAAATGAATACCATTTTATCAATAATACTACTAATTTTTACCTCTTAATGACTATTATGAGTGTTTTTTACTTGAATTTTGGATCTTTCTTAGTGAATACTATGGATTCCTTAGCATATTATCTCATTCTTGCATCTTATTTATAGTTAGAAATTTTCTTCTTACAAGGTATGTGAAGTGTTCTAAGAAATGTCAGGGATTGAGTAAGTTATTATATTAATTAGTGCCCTCATATGCCTCTTGTCTAGTCCTCCTATATTTTCACATTCATCCATAACCTCACAATATAACATTGATGTGAGAAGATGAAGATTGAAGAAGTGTATGTTCAGTTTATCTCTTGATTTTAGGTGTAACATGCTACTGGTTAGAAGTCATCATTTATTTTGGTGTATCACCTCCATTAGGTTAGTTTACTTCAATTATCACTCTCCCTTTTCACCCCCCAAATTTAAGTTAAGTTTTGATCAAAAGTGTTACATCAAGGGAGCTAGCCCTATGTAGAGATTCACCTCATCCTTAGGCTACCCACAAGCCTAGAGGTGTTTCCATTGTGCCACTTAGATAAGGAGATATTTTCCATCTCCTTAAAGGGTGAAAATCCAAGTGACAACACTACCCATTTAGGTCTTTTATATTATTTCCTTGAGTTTTTTTAGTTTTGTGAAATGTTGGGCCTCTTGAAGTTACCATTGAGAGGGAGTGTGCATGAAAATATCACTCAATGATGGCCATGTATTTCCTTATTCTTATCTATACTTATTCTCAGTTTAAATAATTTTAATATATCACATTATGTGATTTTATTAAACTTCATGGGAAATTTTTACTTTTGTATCCAATACTTAAAAGCATACTTTTTAATGGAGTTCCTTATGTTTTAAAAGGCTCCAAATATACTTGGTTGATTATTCATGATAAACTATGAGATGTAGTCTCATGATCATGTTATCCTAAATTTACTCTATGTAGTTTATGGATTATAATTTTTTTTGTTTCAAAAGGTGATTTTGGCATGATGAAACATTTTAAATCCTTAAAAAATTTACATGCCTCCTAAAATCATTATAATTTATTCATGGGGTATAATTCCTTTATTAAGGTGATTATGGCATGTATCCGCACTTAGCATTAAGGGGAGGGTTGTAACATTTAATGTGTGGTGCCTTTATTGTACCTTTATCATATTTAGATTAATTAAATATAATAATGTTTTATTATTATTATTAATTATTATTATTATTATTTTTATTATTATTATTAACACAAGTTTTAAAAAATTGTGAAAATTAATATAATAAAACATATTTATTAATTTACCTTTGGATTCTTCAGGAAGAGGTTTGGACCCATTGGTTACAATAGTCCACCTCCATATTCCAATATAAAAAGGGTTTACCCCTTGGTGAAATCATATCAATACACAATATTATTTTTTGAATATTATGAGATATATGTGAGCACTATAAATGTTTTGTGAATTTTGTTAAGAAGTGAGAGGTTGAAAGAATGTATTGGGTACTTGAGTTTCTTGATGAATGAATAATCACTATGGTTTTTAACTTCAGTTGAGGTTTTTCACATTAAACCCTATGTACAAATGATGTGTGTCTGTGCTAATCAATTTCTTATCTATATATATTAATTTCATATTATATCACTTATTTTTATAATAGGTATTCATCTCGTAAGGCATTATAGGTTATTTAGATATCTTCACCATAGGTATAGGTATAGGTTACTACATCTTCTCCTACTATACATGTAGCTACAAGTTCACATGGGTATATGAACATTGATTCAGAGGGTTATATTATAGCATATGATCATCACTTATATTTATAAGCACCTATAGTTATCACCTCTTCAAAAAAAAATTAACACCTTCATACAATGTAGTTAGGTATACATATGTGCATCCTCTTGATGAGATCCTTGTTTGGACATAACTTTCTACTATCATCTCAATCCATTAGTTGGGTTGAGTTTATAGATTAGCTATACTTTCCTTTTTATAGATTATTTGATTAATTATTATCTCCTTTATCCAATGATTCACATATCCCCTGGATTTATGTTTCACTTTGGGAACTTACCCTCTTGATTTTCAAACCAATTCAAACAATCCAAAGTAAATACCTTATAAACACTTTTAATGTTCATTAATGCTTACTATTGCATCACCATCATACATGAATTTCATTGCACTTACATGATCACATATCTCTATTTCCCATGATAAACATTTATATGATTCATTTGCACATACATTGGGGGGAGCATGGCTTGTATTTCTTCTTATCATATTATGCTTTAGCACCTTGTTGAGGATTGTTCAAACTCCTCCCACTTACTTTATTTTTATAGCCTTAATTCTTAAGTAATTTTTAATTCTAATATTTGAAAAATTCAAAAACATGTATATAATTAAAAATTTTAAAAAATCAAAATATTTTAAAAAAATCCAAAATCAGGACCTACCACACATTTTTAATCATTGTTAGCTTACTTATTTCCATATGTTATTTATTTTATGTTAGATAGATACCATATTTCAATTTTTTAGTACACATTACTTTTCACAAGGTACTTTTGTGTAATACATGGCATACTTTTACATGGTTTTGATGTTAGGATTCCCTTATTACCCAAAAACCTTATTAAGTTGGGGGCATCCCTTCATTCTCTATAAACAATTTAACACGTATTTATCCACAACATTTTTACCATGTTGAGATATCTATCATAAAAATGTTTTTATAATCACTTATACTATACATGTGCTACAAAAATATGTTATTTTATAAAAATGGCATGAATACATATGGTGGATGTAGCTTAGTATCATTTTATTTATGCTTCTTCTTCTTACTTCACTGGATAATAACTTAAAATTTACTTGTTTATTGTGTGTGGCCCTTGGATTTCTATGTTCAAATTATTGTTTATTATGTTTGGACCTTAGTATTATGTGTTTATGTGACATTCACATGTCCTTTTTATAAGGAATTTAGGCCTCATGTGTGATATTATTTAAAAATTGTATAACATTGTATGTTCATTGCTTGTTTAGTCACTACTTATTACTATAATGACATGATCTATGTCATACATTATATATATATATATATATATATTTATTACAATTAGTGTCATGATTCATATCATGTACATCATGTTTATGTGATTTAATGAAATATATATCTAACACATGTAAATTTCATGATATATTCAAATATATATGATGCAATACATGTTTCTACGCTAAATCGCTTTCTACATTCAAAAGATAGAGAAATGAGAAACTTAAAGAAAATGGATGAGGGTTTGTACATACCCGGATTGTAGACGTGTGCACCAGAATTTAGACGTTGTGAGAACTCCTCTTTGGCTATGGAGGAATGACACCTGAAAGAGAAAGACACTAAACATGAAAAATGTTAGATGACAAAAGGGTGGACTGCCAAGCAAGAGCTTGGTCCTAGAAGTGCAAAGGCTTCTTGGAGGATGTCAGTCCACTGTTAAAATAGGATGCTGATCAAAAATAAAAAGTGATAAATGATGGAAAATAGAAAGAAAGAACTTAAGACAAATGCGTACCTATTTAGAAGCTATTTACCTTTGCACAGTCGCTGATGTCAATGGTATTATCAGCATCGGTCAGGAAGGTCGCTGACGTCAGTTATGATGCCGATGTCGATATGGGTACCGATCGAGGTTTGTCGGGGCAATAGTCAAGGACGGGTCGAGCTAGGGTTTAGGACTGTGGATAGGGTCTATGGACATGCAGAATGGACTGTGGTCTTGTCTGAGGGTTAGGGAGGTCTTTTTAGAGGTCTAAGGGATTGCTTAGAGGTCTGGGGGACTTGTCTTGGGTCTGAGGGACCGAGAATGTTGTCTGGGACTGGACTGAAAAGGTGACAGGGCAAAAGGAAGATGGATGGGAGACAGGGTCTGAGAAGGCTTTTTAGCCTCTCAAGGGAAGGACAGAGCAAGTGGTAGACAGTGGATAGAATAGGTAACTGAGATCAAATGAAATAATGAAATAAAATAATGAAATTGCTTACCTCCTACTTGTTGATTGAAGAATGGAGGAGCCTGTTGTTGGAGCTGTGGAGGACCTATTGCAAGAAGAAATGACTGATGTAGAGTGCATGTACTTGCTTCTGTTGCTATACAAGGTGGAGAGAAAGGAGAATGCGAATGCCAAAGCATCAAGAATGATCTGTTCATGGGGGGGGGGGGGGGGGGCAGAATGGTTGCAGAAAACTATTTTGAAGTGTGTCGACGCTGGCAGAACCGCTGACGTTGGTCGAATAATGACCGACGTCGATGAGGTTAGAATGGGCACAGAGGCTAAAATTAGCCTCTGTCTATTCTTGCATGCTGCCGGGTCAAGGGGCCATGGGAAAATGGTCGAGGAAGACATAAATGGATGCGAGAGGAAGGATAAAGGGGATATTTGGGAAATAAAAGCTGGGAGAGAAGTGGGGAGATCCAAGGAGGGGATCTAAGGTGGCAAGGGTGAGGTGGAAAGGGGCCAAATATTTAATTATTTTAATTTGATAAATGGAGGGGGCTAGGACAAGGGTTAAGATATGGGTCAACAGGGGACAAGGGGGAGGATAAAAGATGACCAAGGTGCAGACACATTTTCGGTGTCTACATTTGCCCCTTTTTGTCTTGTTGGTTGTTCTTGACGAACTGCAAGACAAAAATAGGAGTTGGTTGCCCCAGGTATGGGATGAGGTGTTCCCCCCTCAAAGGAAGAGTCGGGAGAAGGGAACCTGAGATTGAGTGTCGATTTGATAGAGAGATGGATAGAGAGGGGGTGAGTGTGAATGTTGCAATAATCATGATTGCGTGTATACCACTTCACGGGATGGTCGGGTCAAATTATCGTAGGTTGAGGGTCAAGGAGTGCTAAAATTGAAATAACTGGGCCCCAGCATTTAGTCATCTATTGATCGGGTTATTCAATCCAAGCTAAAGCTCCAGTGGTCATCGTGTTCCAAGTATCCCAAGCTCAGGAAGTGCTCCTAGAAACACAAAAATGTCATAAGTAGTGGGGATCAACTGGCTTGCGATCCTATACTTGTGAAGGTCAAAAATATGGGTTGCACACAATGTTGTTAACCATTCGTGAGGTAGCAGACATGCAAAAACAACCAAGGCAACGTTTGTCTTGGAAGTGGTCACGGTCAGAGGAGATGGTCATGATCGCCAAGGTCGGGTGGTCGATGCGAGCAGAGGCAAAAGTGGTCTCCAGGGTGCCCCAGGGGGTGAAGATAACTTGGTCTAGAGAACTGGCTAATCGGGGGCATGATTGTGGGGCAAGGTGATGAAAAAAAGAAGGATGGAGGTCCACCGACGCCGGTGATAAAACTGACGTCGATTCCCAAAATGGACCGACATTGGCAGAAATAGGCTGACATCGGCGGACTAGGGCACGCCATTGTCGACGTTGGTGGCCTACCAAATCTGACAAAACTGGATTGGCAGCCCACCAAAAGTCATTTGTTATTTGTTGATTGAGGGAAAAGAGCTCAGGAGCCAAGTGAGTGAAAGTGACCCAGAGTTGACTGGAGAAGTGGTGAGGTGGCAGATAGGCATTGGTGGAGAGAGGGAACAAGTTGGAGAGTGATTGGAGAGTGATTGGAGGTTGCAGAGGTGCTTGTGGGCTAGGTGAAGCATGAGGGCAGAGAGTCATAGTGGAGATGGCAGAGGGGAGTAGAGGACCTGCGGGAGGTCCACCACTAGCGGCACCCATTGTGCCACCCCGTCGGTGACGTCGGGATGAGGTAGGAGAGTCCTGAACCCTATTTGTTTTGGATTTAGTTTTTGAAATTTTAGTTGTTTTAGGTAGAAATTGAGGGGGGAGGGGATACAGCGTCTTCTCGGCCACTGCCACCACCACCACAGCCATAGCCTTGAGGGCAGAGTTTTGACAAGATGTATATACCGGCCTGTGTGCCGATGATGTGAGATGTATTTGACTTTTGAGAGAGAGAGAGATGCATAGATTGTGCAATTATATAAAACTTTGAGATATATATATGTAATGAGATCATTTTGGATTATTGGATGTTGTCATGGATGTGTTTAATATTTATGGTACTTTGATTTGATGCATGTTTTAATATGATGTGTATGATGATGATGTTATGATGCTATGTTTGTGATTATGATGACTAATATAATGATGAATGTGATGGATAATGAAATGATGATATGATTTGATGTTTAATGATGTTGATGTTGATGTTTTGATTTATTTAATGATTATGAAAATATGCGATTGTTTGTGATGTGACTGGCAGGTGACGAAAGAATGAGACAGGAAAAAGGAAGAAGCAGATGGCTGAGCTAACCCTAGAAGACCCCATGTCAACTGAGTGCTGCCTACATAGCCCTTATCCTAAGGGCCTCAGGCTAATGTAGTTCATACGAGGAGATAAAGTGGTCGATGATTGGTCTAGTCATGAGAATGGTCTAACACGTCCATGTGTCTGAGGGAACATGCTTGAAATGATGAGAAAAAGTCAAGGTTTTTCACCCCTAGCAATTGCCCATATTAGGTGATGGACATGTGCCAAAGATGAAATGAGTCTATTTATGTGCCAGCAAGTAATGGTTTATGTTGGACATAAATTGAGTGGTCTACAGTTTCCATGTGTATTGGTGTCCAAAGAAACCAGTGTGAATAGGCTAGGTGGTTGGTCGGAAAGAGGGTTGAGTTGATTTGATAAATGACAAATGATTGAATGTGACCAAAGTGTAAAAGAAGTGAAAGGCATAATCACCTTTCCATTGACAAGGACCAGAATGATAGCATAGATAGGGGTTGTTAGAACTAAGAGCCCCATTCATGCATTACGTCGTTGACCAGAGGTTGTGTTAGAGCGGTAATCGAATCACTTTGACCTTAAAGTGAGCTCGAAGTCCCCTGAGCAGGTGTTAGGAGAGGAGGATACAAGGTAACCTATTTTAAGAGTAGAGATGACTTTGCTCCTTTTTATAGGAGACCCTGAGACAATGATAAGCCAAGTTCATGACCCATTTTTTTTTTTTTTTTTTGCAGACTGATTGATGCGGGAAGTCTGCGAAGAGATGTCATTTAGTTTGGTGGTTAGTTGTAAAGCTGATCGATGCAGGAAGCTTCTAAGAAAGTGTTGTTTATAGAAAGATTTAGTCATAGCCATCCTTCGAGGGAGTGGTCTATTAGCTATAATAATGATAGTATAGCTGTCCTTCGAGGGAGCAGTCTGCTTTTTTATTTGATTTTGTGACCTTGGATATTTTGACATCTTGACTTTTTTTTGATAGAAATGCGAGTCATGGACAAGACTACAGAAGGTCAAGGGCTCCCTTTTATTAGGACAAAGCATCCATACTTTATAAAAGGGTTATAGAGGATTTGTTAAGGGAAATAGGGTGAAAAAGGTTGAGGATTAAGAGGACATGGATTGCTCAAGGGATGAGCTCAAGTTAAATGTCAAGTGGATGAGTACCCGACTAACAATGGAATGGTCACAGATGTAATGCATTAAGAGGCTCAGGTTCTAGCTGTCCATCGAGAGAAGATAGATGATAAGTCCCTGACCCATACTTGTACGTGATGATGAAAGGTCCGAGCCAATTAGGGGTGAACTTGCCTTGTTTACTTTGCTCCATATTGGTCACATGCTGATTCTCTTTGAGGATGAGATCTCCGATGTTCAAATCTCATTCTCATAGATTTTTTTCATAGGCTCACTTAATGCAATTTTGATAGGCATGGAGGTGATTGAGGGCAGCAAGACGATGCTCGTCAAGTAGCTCAAGTTGAGCTAGGTGATCTTGACGAAAGTCATCATTGGAGAGAATGTCATGTAGGGAGATGTGGAGAGACGGGATTTGTACTTCGAGAGGTAGGATAGCCTTTGTTCCATACATGAGAGAGAAAGGAGTAGCACCCATAGAGGTTCAGATGCTAGTGCGGTAGGCCCACACAGCGAAGGGAATGTGAATGTGCCAATCCCTTCCTGTGTCATTGACCACCTTCATGAGAATTTTATTTAGAATGTTGTTGGAAGCCTCAGCCTGCCCATTTGCTTGTGGGTAGTAAGGCGAAGAAAAGCTGAGTTTAATGCCAAATGAGTCGCATAATTTTTGGACAGTCTTGTTTTTTAAGGACTTGCAGTTGTCAGTGATGATTTTATGAGGAACACCGAAATGATAGATGATGTGGCTGCTGATGAAGTTGACAATTTTGTCAGCTTTTATGGAGACAAGAGGAATGTCTTCCACCCACTTGGTGAAATACTCAGTGGCAGTGATGATGGATTGATGACAAAGAGACGAGTGAGGGTTAATCTCACCGATGAGATCTAAGCCCCACTGAGAAAAAGGCCAAAAATCTTGAGCGACTTGTAAGGCATGGCTGGGGAGATGAAGCAGGTTAGAGTGTTGTTGACACTTGATGCAACGCTGGACATAGTCACTACAGTCTTGATGAAGGGTGGGCCAATAATAGCCCAAGCGAAGGATGTGCTTGGTAACCGAGTTCCCACTGAAGTGTCTACCACAAATCCCGTCATGGACTTGCTTAATGGCTTGAAAGGCTTCAGTGGAGGTTAGACAACGAAGAAGGAGGCCGTTGAAGCCTTGCTTATAGAGAAGACCCCTAGCATGGTATAACAAGCTGTGTGCTTGATGAAAGCTCACCGCGTATTGCTAGAGAAGTTGGGAGGAATGACAGAAAGAGACAAGTAGTCCACAAGTTGCTTATACCAATCATCTCGTGGACTAGAATTGATAGTGTTGATATAATTGATGTGAGAAGAGATGTATGAAGGCAATTGTACACGATGCACCATGACAAAAATTTGATATGATGATGATGAAGATGAGATATGTGAAGCAAGAGAAGCCATGGTGTCAGCAAACTTATTCGTGGATCGAGGAATAGTCTGCAAGAGGTAATGGTCAAAAGATGCTAGAAGAAGGTCAGCATAGTTTTTATACCTTTGCAAAACTTCATTTTTGCAGAGGTATGAACCATTGACCTGATTGATGATGAGCTGTGAGTCGTCGAAGATGTTGATAGACTTGATACTGAGAGAAAGGGCAGTCTAAAGTCCCAAAATTAAGGCTTCGTATTCAGCCATATTATTGGTACAATCAAAGTCAAGCTTGAAAGATAGAGGCATGGGCTCACCTTCAAGTGGGATAAGAATGACTCCCACACCCCCATTGAGTTGACATTTAGAGCCTTCGAAGAACATGGTCATTTGATAGACGGTGTCATCGGTGGAAAGCGCGGTGATAGATTCGTCAAGAAACTCGCACTACGAAGGTTGATTATTGGGAAGAGGGGACTCTACCAGTTGGTCAGCGATGGTTTTCCCCTTGATATATTTTTACTGGATGAATTCGAGGTCGAACTCAGCAAGCAGCATGAGCCACTGAGCCATATGTTGATTTTGATATGGCTTGGAGTGCATATATTTGAGAGGGTCAGTGTGAGTGATGACGAAGGTTTTGTGGTTGAGAAGATAGTGGCAGAGCTTGGTAGTGGCAAAGACTAACACCAAATAGAGTTTCTCGGTATGAGTATACCGAGTTTCATAGTCGACCAATGTTTGGTTGATATAGTAGACCGCTTGCTCACAGTGGTGCTCGTCTCGGTGTGTGATCATGGCACCTAACGAATGGTTGGTGGCAGAGATATAAAGGTAGAAGGGTTGGTCGTCTTTACATGGAATGAGGACTGGTGGAGAGACCAGATAGAATTTAAGGACTTCAAAAGCCTCTTGACAGTCCTTATCCCATTTAAAGGTGATGTCCTTCTTAAGGAGGTGATGAAAAGGTTGGCAATGGTCAGAAAGCTGTGAGATGAAACGGTGAATGGACTGGAGCTTCCCTTGTAGACTGCGAAGCTGCTTAAGATTGGTCAGGGGTGGCATCTCGAGGATAGCACAGATCTTGGTGGGATCTATCTCGATGCCATAGAAAGAAATGATGAAGCCAAAGAGCTTGCCGGAGAGGACCCCAAAGACACATTTTTTGGGGTTAAGGCAGACATTGTATTGAAGAAGGTGAGAGAAGATGATCTTGAGAATGGTCAGATGGTCACAGCGAAACTTGGACTTGCCGAGCAAGTCATCCACATAGTCCTCCATGATTTTGTGGAGGAGATCATGGAAAACATAGGTCATGGCATGCTGATATGTGGCGCCAGCATTCTTCAAGCCGAAAGGCATGACCCAATAGCAGAAAGTCCCCCATGGAGTGATAAAGGTGGTCTTGTGCTAATCTTCTGGTGTAATTAGGATCTGATTGTATCCTAAAAACTCATCCATGAGAGATAACATCTCATGGCCGATCGTGAGATCAATAAGTTGGTCAATGTTAGGAAGAGGAAAGTCATCCTTGGGATAGGCTAAGTTAAGGTCATGATAGTCTGTGTAGATCCGAATCCCCCCAGTCGCTTTGGTGACTGGGATGATGTTAGAGACCCACTGCAAATAATCGATGGGCTGGATAAAAGAGACAAAAAGAAGGTGTTGAAGCTCCTCTTTGATAAGGAGCGCAATGCGAGGATGCATCTTTTGAAGCTTTTGCCTAACAGGCTTAGCCTCTGGTTTGGTGACAATGTTATGGGTAGCAATGGTGGGGTTAATGCCAGGCATGTCACTGTAAGTCCAGGCAAAGGCCTTGCTATGGTCAGAGAGGAACTGGGTATAGTCAAGCTGCTCTCGAGTGTTTAAAGATTGGCCAATCTTTAAGACGTGAGGAACATCAAAAGAAGGGAGGCTGATGTCAATGGTTGATTCATTTAACATAACCTGGGTCTCAAAAGGGAGGGAGTGCTGGATGAAAGAGTCGTCGGCACCCATGTAAGAAAGGATGGCATCATCATCAACACAGTGGACAGTGTGAATGGTCACTGACTCATCTTCTATCATGCTAGGAAAAATGAGAGGGAGAGACCTGGACACCCCATTGAGCTGATAGGTCAGGGGTTCCAGGCGGATGGTGTTTACATAAAAAAAAACTAGGAGGGATGGAGACCACCGACTCCGTAGGTGAAGGGGTAGAAATGGGTGAGCTTGGAGGAGATTGGTCAATGGTTGGCTCAGGACAGAGGTGTGTAGGGGCCTGAGTGGGGTCGTGGTATCCCAATCCATATTGTTTCTTGGCATCATCATCATTGAGTGGCTCGATAGGCTGATGGGAGCCCTACTCATAATGTCTGAAACCAAAACCCTTCCATGCACACCTGTAAAGGTAAGTGTGTGCAAAGGTGGGGTTGCCAAGAAATGATAAATTTGATGTGAAAGGTTGGGGTGAAGAGAGAGGATTGCCATTAGTAGGAGCTTGATTGAGCCCCCCATAGACAAGGTTGGTTTGGAGGTGAGGAGGACCATAAGGCACGACCATCCCGATCTGATGGTTGTAACTAGGGCTGAGATGAAGGTGTCCATACTCTTGTGGAGTTTGGAACATGTCTAAGGCCAACAAGTGATATTCCCCCAGAGAAATTCATTAGAAGATGTCTTCCATGGGGTCTTTGGTCATCGCTTAAAGAGGAGCAGTGAGGGCGACTGCCGATTGCGAACTAGTCAAAGCTTTCGCAGATGAAGGCGGTGCCGGGGTTGATGACTTGATAGGAATAAGAATGTCATTTGGATGGTAGGTTGTGTTACAAGTTTTGAAGGGTGAAGGGTCAGCAGGGATGGTGTGGACTTGCCTGTCATGTTCAAATTTCACACAACAGTGCAGAGTGGAGGGGACACAGGCCATGGCACAGATCTAGGGTCAGCCCAGCAACATGTTATATTGAAACTCTCCTTCGATAATATAGAAGAGCTCCAAGATTATGCATGGGCCAATGTGAATGTGAAGGATGACTATGCCAATGGTTGTGGCAGTAGTGGCATTGAAGGAGCGCAAGATTGCATCAGTTTTGGATATGCAATTCTTGGGAAGAGCCAATTGATCAAAGGCATGGGTGGAGATAATGTTGATGCTAGCACCTCTATCGATCATAACATGTTTAATTCATGTCTGATCAACATAGGTAGTGATGAAGAGGGTGGCATCTTGATCTTCTGTGTTGAATGTGATGGAGGCAATAGGGGCTAAAGAGTGGACGAGGGCAGCGAGTGGTTAAGGGTCCTCGGGTTGGACCTCCACTACCTGTAGGGCTCTGATGAGAGCTTGACGATGCTGAGGTGAGGTTTGGATGAGGTCATAAAGGGACATCTTCACAGGCGTCTGGTGAAGCTATTTCAACATGGAGTCATGATTCGCCCCTAAAGAGGAAGATGAAGAAGGCTGAGATGCACCAAGGATAGAAATTTTAGGCTTGGGCGCTAGAGGTGGCTTGATGAAAGGGTAGGTCCAAGGAATGGTGGCTTTTTCTTTTGCCTTGTCCTTTTGTGACCTAGTGGTTATATGGATAGCATTGATTTCAAAGATAGGAGGTGAATAAGGGGTCATGGCCTGCTGGTGAGATGTTGATGTGGTTGAAGAGGTTGGATGGGAAGGTGTCGAGGTTTGGTCAAGAGTGTCCTCAAGGAGAAGAGTGTCCTTCTCCATATAGCAGTGAATAATAGCCTTGAGGGCATAGCAAGTCTCGGTATCGTGTCCTGGCATACGATGGTATAAACAAATCTTCGTATCATCGAACCAGGAGGGCTTAAACCCAAGAGGTTCGAAGGGCTTGATGGGTGGAAAGGTTATGCTGGAAGTCTGCAAGAGTCGGTGCAATATCAATGAGTATGAGCCCACTAAAGGGTCCGTGCTAGTTGATGTGTGTGATGTTGGTGACTTTTGCTTAGGTGGAGTTAGAGGAGGTTTTCGTACCACCTTGTGGGTTGATGGTGCAGTGACAAGCATAGACAACACTTTCTTCGTGAGAGGTACTGCCTTTTTAGGAGAGGGTAGGCTGGAGGCAGGTAAAGGAAGTAAAGGAGGCAACTGGTTTTGATTAGAGGTCAGAGTGGGAAGGACTCTAGTTAGGGTCGAAGGATGGGGGCCCAAAATAGAAGGTAATGGTGACGGGAGAGGAGGTATTCACTTTTGTGGTCTGGCAGTCTTCTTCGACTTGGTTGGAAGACTACTATTGGTCGAGGTCTGGTCTAAGTCCACCTTCACTTATGGGTGAGTGTGGGTAGGACAGGGTGAACTCCAAGTGACTTGATAGGTTTAGATGGGGTAGATGTGGGTTTTGGTTTTGATGGGGTCAGTTGAGGTTTAGAAGAGGGAGTCTGGTCTTTGTTGAGAGTCTAAGGAGATTCTGCCTTGGGAGGATTGGCAGCATGAGATGACAGGGCATGGGTATGCTGAAGAGCTTTAAGATGCTCCCATAATACCTAATGTGTCACTTTCCTTGAAGGGAGAAGTCCAATTTTCTCCACTAATTGATAAAATGGCTGAGAAGATGTTAGATGAGATTTGAGTTCTTGAGAAGATGTTGACGGTTGTGGGGCTGAAGATGAGATGGGGGTAGCAGTCTCGGCCCCAAGGCATGGTGAAGTCGTGACAGGTTCGTCCTTGATTGGATATGAAGGAGAGGCAAGTTCTTCCTTGGGTGGAGAAGAAACTGGAGAATGAGGCTCCTCGAACGGGTAAAGGGTAGGAATGATGGTGCCCTCCACTTACGATCGAGGAGTAGGAAGGGTCAGGTCTTCCATAGGCAGCAAGAAGGAGGATGGTGAGACCGGTGGTGTCGGTAAGGTCGAAGCATCCTCCAAAATGAGAGAGGTTGATGGAGAACTAACTGGGGAAAGAGGCTCATCCACATGTGATGGACTGATAGATGGACTCACCTCTTGAGGTTGGTCAGGGATGAAGGGCGAGATGGTATTGACTGTTCGAATGTTGTGTTCATGAGTGTCATCAATCAAGGTCTAGACATTGTTTTGAGTCGAGGGATGATTGGGGAATGGTTGCTTGAAGATATCGATGCCCTGATTGGGTGGTGCATTGGGATTGTCTAGGACAAGGTCACCCTTTTCAAGCATGTCTTGGATTATGTTTTTAAGGGTTTTGCAGTTTCCTATGTCATGTCCTTTAACATGGTGGTAGTTGCAGAAGTCATTTTCCCTATACCACGCAGGGATGGTGCATGAGGGATCAAATTGTGGAGGTGGTCGGGTCTGGGGGAGATTGAGAATCCCCTATCTAATAAGTTTTTCTAGCACATACGCATATGATTCTCTAAGAGGAGTATACTGTCATTGTACGTATCTCTGCTAGAATTGGCGGGTGGCACTCTGAGATGTGGATGGCTCAGGTTGATTGGTTGAAGGCGAAGAGGATGAAGATCTGATGACCACAGCATTAGCTGAAGCTTTAGACTTAGGATTGGATGATGAAGGTTTAGAAGAAGAGGAGTCATTGGTCTTAGAGTTGGGATTCTTGCTTTGCAACTTGACTTTATTCTCCTCGATGGCACGTAATTTGAGTTTACGAGCCATCGTGAAGGCTTTGTCAAAGGTGCGGAAGGTCTAAACCCTCAAGGTGGAAGAAATATGCTTGGCACAGGCTTGGGAGAAAAGTTCAATAAGTTTGGGCTGGGGTAAGGAAAAGGAGAGTTGATTGATGAGGCCTCTCCATCGGGCAACAAAGTCAGCTATGGATTCATCCTCGAATTGGCAGATAGAATAGAGGTCTATAATCGAGACCTTGGTGATGTTGATGGAGAAGTGATCAAGAAAGAGCTGGGCCAACTGTGTGAATGTGAAGAGGGAATGGCTGGCAAGGGAGTTGTACCAGTCAAGCGCAGCACCAAAGAGGGACATAGGAAACATGCGTAAAAGCAATGCATCATCATGGGTGATAAGGTAACAGGCATGTCTAAATGCCCATAAGTGCTGTTGTGGGTCTTCCTTGCTTTGAAAATGAGAAAACTTAAGAAGTTCCCACTGGCTGGGATATGGTCTGATCAGGACAGAAGGATGAATGGGCTCGTTGCAAATTTGCTCATATGAGAGAGCATTACATGAGCCAGAAACAGAGGTTTCTATGCTAGACATCTTGTCCATCAGCATTTTGATGATATCTACTGACGGATTGGCAGGTGGAGCGTACCCTAGGTTGTAGGGCACTTGGAAGAGGTTAGAGGAGGCATACGACATAGTTGGTTGTCCCTGTAAGGGTGCAACGTAGGGATGACTAGTCGTAGGGATAGAAGAGAAGACTAAGGGTGGTTGGGTAGAAGGCATTGCTAGGCTTGATGTTGTCATGAGAGGTTGGATTGTGGTAACAGGGGCCAATGGATAGGTAGCCACCCTGGTGTTAATAGGGGCCATGGTAGGTGGAATAGATACAACTAGATTCTGGAAAGGAGTGGAGAGCGATTGAGTGGGCTGAGGTTGATAGGGGGTTGAAACCCCAGTGGAAGTGGGCCCCAAGATGGAAGGAGAGGCCACACTTAGAAGGTTGGTCAAGGTCTGGTCATTGGTCGAGGTGATAGCTTGGGTGTCTAAAGGTTAAACTACGGACGCTGTCGATATGGCCGTAGTCGCAACAAGAGAGGTTAGCATTCTGTAAATTGGATTGCCCAAGGAGTCTCGCATTTGGCTATGTGCAAGATAGTGCTATAAGGATTTGACGTTGAGGTCCAAGAATCATGCAAAATCTTGGTCCCCTTCTGGGACAATAGGAGTCTGGGGCGGGGTCGGGTGAGTAGGAGTTCTTTCAGTCTCCGAGTGGAACTCCATTATAGGACTGGTTATGGATGGATTAGATGAAAGCGGTTGATGCCTCACGTGGTTGACTAGAGCCTTGGCTTGACTATGAGTCAGAACCATTCAAGGCAAAAAAGGTCATCCTCATAAGCTCAAACAAGCAGATAAGAACAAAAAAGATGAAGAGCACAAGCAAAATCCTAAGCGTTAGATCCCTAGAAATTTATTAGGATCATGGTGGCTTATGCCTTAGAAATGTGTGTAGGAAGATTGGCTTTTGAGTCGGGTCCTAGAAGAAGTAGTCTATGGATGGTTTCAGGTTTTGTTTAGGTGCTCAACAAGTCTGGGTTAGGTTTTGTACATGGCCTGGTGCTAAGGAGCAAGCTCCCCTCACTTCACGAGCCCAGTGATAAACTGGTCTCACTTAGCCAAAATATACTTTCCCTAGAGTTTAGACTCTGCCAGAGAACAGAGTGGGCTTTCCCCTTGGTGATGAAATCCAATTAGGATCACTGGGATGGGTAAGGTATCCGCTAGGGGATGAAATCCCAGTCGGGCCTTGTCTAAAGTAAGTTTGATGTTTAGATTTAGTGCAAGTGGTATAGGTTGTGTAACATCAAGTGATCTATGATTAATTCAATATGCATTTGTTAATTACTAAGTATGGAATAATGCAAGCACAAGCAGAAATGGAATGCAAAGTGTTTTAAGCCCCAACTCAAAATGTTAAGTTTGAATGAAAAACAAGTTGAGAAAGGGTTTGAGGAATATGATTTTTGACTAGTCTAGAAATGCAAGAAAAGAAAAGAAAAGTTCTTTTTATCCCTGCTTATGATGTCGTTTAGAAGAGAAGAAAGAGGTGAAAAGGGGGGATCCTAATGCACCCTATATGAATGAAAAGAAAAGGAACCCAAGGAAGGACCTAGGGTCCCACCGGGCATGCCAAAATGTTTCTACGCTAAATCGCTTTCTACATTCAAAAGATAGAGAAATGAGAAACTTAAAGAAAATACACGAGGGTTTGTATGTACCCGGATTGTAGATGTGCACACCAAAATTCAAACGTTGTGATAACTCCTTTTTGGCTATGGAGGAATGACACTTGAAAGAGAAAGACACTAAACACGAAAAATGTTAGATGACAAAAGGGTGGACTGCCAAGCAAGAGCTTGGTCTTAGAAGCGCAAAGGCTTCTTGGAGGATGTCAGTCCACTGTTAAAACAAGATGTTGATCAGAAATAGAAAGTGATAAATGATGGAAAACAAAAAGAAAGAACTTAAGACAAATGTGTATCTGTTTAGAAGCTATCTACCTTTGCACAGTCACCGACGTTGGTGGTATTTCCAGCGTCGGTCAGGAAGGTCGCCAACATCGGTTATGATGCCAACGTCGGTATGGGTACCGGCTGAGGTCAGTCAGGGCAATAGTTAGGGACGGGTCAGGCCAGGGTTCAGGACTATGGATAGGGTCTATGGACGTGCAAAATGGACTGTGGTCTTGTCTGAGGGTCAGGGAGGTTTGTTTAGAGGTCTGAGGGATTACTTGGAGGTCTGGGGGACTTGTCTTGGGTCTGAGGGACTGAGAATGTTGTCTGGGACTGGACTGAAAAGGTGACAAGGCAAAAGGAAGATGGATGGGAGACAGGGTCTGAGAAGGCTTTTCAGCCTCTCAGGGGAAGGACAGAGCAAGTGGTAGACAATGGATAGAATAGGTAACTGAGATCAAATGAAATAATGAAATAAAACAATGAAATTTCTTACCTCCTGCTTGTTGATTGAAGAATGGAGGAGCCCATTGTTGGAGCTGTGGAGGACCTATTGCAAGAAGAAATGACTGATGTAGAGTGCCTATACTTGTTGTTGTTGCTGTACGAGGTGGAGAGAAAGGAGAATGCGAATGCCAAAGCATCAAGAATGTTCTATTCACGGGGGGGGTGACAGAATGGTTTCAAAAAACCATTTTGAAGTGTGCCGATGTTGGCTAAATAATGACCAATGTCAGCGAGGTCAGAATGGGCACAGAGGCTAAAATTAGCCTCTGTCCGTTCTTGCACGCTGTCGGGTCAAGGGGCCATGGGAAAACGGTCAAGGAAGACATAAATGGATGTGGGAGGAAGGATAAAGGGGAGATTTGGGCAATAAAAGCTGGGAGAGAAGTGGGGGGATCCAAGGAGGGGATCCAAGGTGGAAAGCGTGAGGTGGAAAGGGGCCAAATATTTAATTATTTTAATTTGATAAATGGAGGGGGCTAGGACAAGGGTTAGGATATGGGTCAACGGGGGACAAGGGGGGAGGATGAAAGATGACCAAGGTGCAAACACATTTTCGATGTCTACAATACATTCAAAATTTTGAATATTACTATATGATTACATATTTCACATATCACATAATTATTATTTTGAGATGATTAACTTTTAGGATATGTATATCATATCAAAAGAGGGGAATCATAATGGGATTGTCCTGAGAATTCAATACCTAATGAGCAAATTCTAGATTTATAATGTTGTATAATTTCAAAAATTATAGCATGATTTAAAATTTTCAGAATATGGTGGCATGTGACATGCATGTGCACTCATTCCTATAGTTACAAGTGTAAAATTATCAATTATGCATAGATTTAAATAGTTTTGAAGTTTCAAATGGAATTTAATACAATTACAGTATAGGGGGAATGATACTCATTCATGTTTAAGTTACTACATGGCAATTTCATAATTTCTCAAATTTTTAGGGTTTTAAAGTTAAAAAGTTTTAAATAAAATCTAGATATGTCTATAACGATGTGATTTATCTTTGTGTTGAAATTTGGACACATTAGATTATAATGATATTCAATGTTTTTGGTTGCACTTTTTCTACATAGTGTGCCACTTTTGGTAGTTTCACCCATCAATTATTTTAAAGAGTACTCTACACATTCAAATTAGAGTTGGAGCATACAATATTTCCAACTTATGAGTATTCATATGTTTTTAAAATTGGGACTTGATCACTCTCAGTTCACCATAGGTTCAAAATTTATCTAAATTCCTCAAGGAGGAAAACACTTCTTCAGTTCTCAAGTTACATGGTAATTAGTTTACATACTCTTACAGGTGTATATTTTTCTTGCTCTCTTTATAAATTTCAAATTTCAAGTTTAAAGTTTCATATTTTCAACCTTCAAAAAATAACTACTTTTAGTGGCATTTTTTTAGGTCTCACATTAATAATTATCATACAATAAAGCTTCACATTCTAAGAGAGTGTGTATACACACTCAGGTTCACCTCTAATTTACTCTAGTAATTTCATATTATTACATAATTAAAATAAAGTGGGGGTAATTTGAGAAACATAAAATTAATCATTAAGTGTTTGAGAATGTTTATTCTTGACATGTTTACCTTGTTTGGTCTATTTGTCCTTTCACTAAACCCATAATCTATAAGAGATCATATATTGTCTTTAAAACACATAAAATAGCATACATACATCCATATTTCAACCACATTCATCCCTATTCATCTTACAAGTTCCTACCAAATCTTTATCATTAATATCTATCCTATTGGTATGAGTACCAATCAGGTCAAATAGGGTCACAATGTGGCCCTATCCACTAGCATGACATTATCCCCCATACTCTAATGGTCACTCTTTAAATTTGATATGTTACATACCAATTATCCCATGTCTTTTTTAAATTTTTTTAGAGAAAATATTCTAAATATTTCCCTTAAAATCACATCGAGGCATTCATTTGAACACACCTAGCAATCACTTGGAAATTCTACTGTACATTAAGGAAAAGAGCATTATTTCCTTCAAATTTATTTTTTTGAATTCTAATAGTAATATGCCAAGTCTAAATATGGGACTATTTTAGATAATTTAGACTTATCTATAGTCCAACTAAAAAATAAATATCAATAATACACCTATATTATTCAAAATTTTATAATTTTAAATTCTCTCTAATCTAATAAATGGGGAATAGATCCAAATTATTACCATACTCTTCACATGAAAATTATGTAAAACCCAAAAAATATTCATTTTCAAAGATTATCTCCCATCCAATTTAGGGACATAAGTCCATATTATCTAAAATAGTTCTTATAATATTTATTATATGTCAACAAAATCCATTTTTAAACATTTAAATCAATATTCTAGTGATATTTATATAGTTTCGTAATCATAGATCACACAATCACCTAAGGAGGGAGAACTAAATCATTTTTAGGTCCATTTGGGATATGTAGGCACACTCATTTCTAAGGTTATCTTAGTTATTCCCTAACCCTATTCCCCCATTTGTATTTGATCTCTATTTTTTATGTGTAGTAACAAGGCTTTATCTTTTAAAAGTATTTTGCATAACATATCGACACATCAAATTTATTAGTCAATACTTGCACATAATATCACAGACTGAGATTATAAAATTAGTCACATAGTCAACCAAGGTTTAGATACAATAAACACACAAAGTCACACTACACTCATATCCTCCTTCTGTGGAATTGTCTAATCATAGTTTATATTCCTAGATTTGGTCATGACATAGTATAAATGTTGTATCAAGTAGTTTTTTTTTTACAACTATCTTACATAGTCAACATAACATCTATTTTATGGATGTTTTCACATACTTAGGCTCATTAATTACTTTTATAAAGTTTGAAATTCATAAAAAAAATTAGCATAGTGTATTTTACTATTAGATCTATTTATATCAGCATTCATATTTCAATATTTTAATACATATTCATTTGAGTTAATTAAATTAAATAGATAAAATAAAAAATAAGATAAATACATTTATAGGAGTAATGGTGAATATACCAAGGTAATAAAATCATATATCTAAAGGTCTTCATGATCAAATGATGACAATGAAAAGCCATGAAAGATCCATTATGCCAATAATAGTTTAATGTACATTGATGATCTAAATGTATAAAAACATGATAAAATTAATTCAAATACATTTGTACCAAAATTAGGGGTTTTCACAAATAATAAGGGTTGTTGGTTGATGAGGAAGCTTGGGTATTCAATGTTTGGGTAGTAACCATGGGAATAGAGGTACTCCCCATGAGATAGAGAGGCATGCCATAAGGTAGACCTATGGGTGGGGCTAAAGTTAGGATACAATAAGACATGGTTGTAAGATAATGTTACAAGGCTATAAGATTATTATCTAGAAAAGTAGAAAAATTTGCATTTCCTTAAGGAATCTCTTTAGGGAAGGTATGACTTATCAAGGGGTGAGGGGAGTCTATTGGTTAAAAAATGTAGTCCATAAATGAAGATGCGGAAGAGTTAGCTTGGTTTGGTGATGGGTTTTTCTCTATAAAGTATCTTCACTGCTAGTGAGTGAGAACCATGTGATAAAGGGGAGATAGAAAGCAAAAATAGCCTCACTACTCAAATAGAGAGAAGATAATAAAGTGATCAAAGAAATTAAATCACACTCTAAAAGAGATGTTAAATCTTAGAGTTTTAATTAATCTCACTTTTGGCTTATGCCTTAAGATATGTGACTAAAATTGGTTTGTAGAGAAGGTACTAGAGAAGAATGCTAAGGTTGGATTCAGGTTATGTTTAGGTGGTAAAATCTATATTGGAATCAATACATGTCTTGGTATTGGGGCTTGCCCCCTCACTTCACACACTGAAGTGATAAGGGTGTCAGGTGCTTAGCTAATATATATTGATGTCCATAGATTATACTCAACCAAAGAGCTGATTTGGTTCTCCCCTTGGTAATGACCTCCAAGTGGGATTTCTAAGAAAGGGTAAGGTTACCACTAGGTGATGAAATCCTAGTCAATCTTTGACTCAATTTTGTTTGATGTTTAATTGGTGAAAATGGTTTGGTTGAGTGGGTGCAATAAAGAGTGAAGCTATGATAAATTACTTTGATTTTAAGTTAAGCTATGTGAGCTAAAATTTTAATTAGTCAATGTATGAACTTGATTTTAATCCCAAAAAAAACTTTTGATTTCATTAATGAGTATAAAATAAAGAGAGAATGTGAGAAAATAAGAACCCAAGTAAAGACACAAGGTTCTCACTAGGCGTGCTAGAATGTTTTAGTGAATTTTTACTTATTATTAGAAAAGGGAAAATAAGAAACTAAGTATGGGTATGGTTGAAAAACCTATTTTTGATAGTGTGCACATTGAATCAAAAGACTATGAAGAGCTCCTCTTTGGATTGTGAGGATGACTTGTAAATAAGAAAGCACTAAAGCAAACTTGTTTGTTACATATATAGTTGAGTGGATTGCCTAGTGATATCTAGATCTTGTAAGTAAGAACTTCCTTGGGCACTATCAATCCACACATTTTAAACAATTAAGTTTATAAAATAGAATATAAGGTACTTGCATCAATAATAATAATAAAAGGTAATGAAATTGAACACAAGAATGCTTGATAATAAATATAGACTATAAATGATTAGATTAGTGATAAACTAATTAATACTAGTGTTAGGTGGTTGGGGTTTACTTTAAAAAATTAGATAGGGGTCTATAAATAGGTCAAAACATAAAAAATTAGGTTTGGTTAAAGGTAGGTGGGTTAAAATAGCTTGCTAGTTTTCACTACCATAATGGCCATTAGTGGTTGGAATGACCATCCATGGTTAAGGTGATCATCAATATTCAAAGTGATCATCAATGGTTAGATAGACCATTGAATATTGAGACAATTATCGATGGTTATTGTGTATGGTTCTAGGTTGGTTAAAAGGTTTATTAATGAGATTCAAAAGATGGATTCTGAGAGATGGGTAAAACCTAGGTTAATTATGAAGTAGAAATAAAGTAAATGAATAATTAAAACTAAGTACTCATCTTACCAAACATTGATTATGTGGATGGTTGAGGTGGTTGACCTATTAGTGGAACATAGCTTAATTTTGACAAAGTAACGATACTTGAGAACTTAGTTGAGTGGTGGTTGCAAGTCAGCTCTCTAATATGATTTTTGGATTTTTGATGATGATTGACTTATAAAAATAAACTCTTAGATGCACAAGTTATTTATCATTATTGTAGATGGGTTTCACCTCCTAGTTCCTCTCTTCTTATAGGTAAGGTAAGAGAGTTACAGTAGCACATAAACTAGGCCTTCTAATAATAACTCACACATGTAATGGCTTGTAACAAGATTTAGATGAGTTATTTTAAGAAAATTAAGGTGGATGAGTTTGCATGTTAGTGGTTGAGGAGCTTGACCCAGACCATCAATGGTTAGGGTAACCTTCAGTAGTCAACTTGACCATCGATGGTCAAGGGAAAATAGGTAAAAGTTAGGGTAAAGGCTAGGTTAAGTTAGTTAATTTAAACTATGAGTTAGGTTTGGTTAGGGGTTAGAGGGTTGAATGGTCCTAAGGGGGTCCTAAGGTAGTCTAAGGGAATTATGACATTCAAAATCATGGTGTGCAAATTTTTGGTGTCTACAAAGAGAAGTAGAAAATGGTAGTTACCTTACCTCAAAAGGATAAGATAACCATTTAAACCATGAATCTATCATGTAGCATATATGATTAGCATTTAAAATTAGATATATTATTAAATCATGTATAATATGATCACATCAATTCCTTAAATGTCTAATATAGATCATGGCAATGTCTAGATACTAATATTACAATCTCAACAAGTAATTGAGAATACACACAAAAGCACTCAAAATCAAATCAAAATAAAATGGTCCAAGGAGACCTTAAACAAGGGGAATGTTTAAATACCACATAATCAAAGGCATGTGACTTAGTCAAATGTCCACAAAAATAATCATGACATATTCAAATGTCCATATAAAAAGCAACAACATATTCAAATTTCAAAGAGGTAAAAATAGGCATAGAGTCCATAATAAATGTATATTATTCAAATACTCAAATAATTAATACAATACATGATAATAAAAAGAAAGGAATAGTCTCAAGGAAGTGCAAAAATGAAAGCATGGGTAATAAGAAACCAACATAAACATAGCATACTATCCCATGAATCATATGTTTTAGCAAAAAATATTAAGTACATAACATATCAAGTACATTATGAAAGATATAATCATGGATAAAGATGTGTAAGTACATAATATAAAACATGATAATGTAAAGTGATCATAGAATAATATAGCCTAGATGTATAATTTTCAAAGAAGTAGATGCCTCCAATTTCCACATGCAATGAGAAGAAGGAAGGCCCAAAATCTAAAAGTTCATAGATCATGTTTTTGTGTATTCCTGAATCATAGTTAAAATATGTGTGAAACACATGTTTATATATAAATAATTGATATGTTATCTACGAACATGGAATGAATAACATATATGCCAAGGAGCTAATAGAACCTATGAATGATACAAAGATTTTTGTATTTTTGTATTTTTTTGGTATTTTTGAAATATTTAAAAGAAATAACTATTCATTGATCTCATTTAATGGATTCTCATAGGTATCTACACATTGGGAACCAGGTTTAATAAACCAATCATACTACCAAGGAGTATGTATATGTTCAATATCTATCACTATAGAATATGTAATGCTCTATTTGTGTATAATAAGAATTTATGGTCATGAAGAAACACTATTATTATCAATTCATGTAACCCATCATTGAGTTCTCTATGGTTTATTTTGAATAAAATTAATAGGAACATGTTTAAGTGCTCTAGATATATTAATATGGTGTGTAGTAGATTAGGATTCTATTAAACACATTGTGGATCTCTGATGTGATGGTCTCTCAAGTACTGGTCATGTAGGAATGGTATTACATATTACATACCATTTTGTGGAGGATAAACCTTAGTAAGTTTTATAATTAATTATCTTGGTATAAACTTTTATTGTTTAAGTCGATGTTCATTTGAAATTCTAGAAATTGTAATTAGTCGATAAACATGAATGTATTTAACTCACCCATGCACTATAAAACATACTACTCAAATTGTATGTATCCAAGGTCTTCCCAATAACATATCAAAGACATATGTGGAAGGTATAACTTAAAATGTAGTTACCACATATGTAGGACCCACATGTAAAGTTTAGTCAATCTCACCAAGAACCTACTATGAGGTCCCATCAAATACTCTAACTAATTTTGTCAAAGGAGGTAAATCATGATTTATATAACCCATAATGCATTAATTAATTTCATGGTACAAACATTCTCACTTGCACCATTATCAATAATAATACTATGTATAGGATGGTGTTGGGTGAAGAATATGGCTTACTAAAATTATAGAGTATAGTTGATGAGCATGTGTGTGAATTGATCTATTTTGTCTTTTGTATAATATTTTGTATGTATTCAACCTTTATAAAGAATAAGGATACATGAAAGAATATGAAGAGTCACTTATTTTGGGTAGTTTAAAAGGTTTGAATATGAAGAGATATCATTGATTAAAACTCTATATATAGTGCTCATGTGTAATTATATATTTTTCTAAATGTGATAGAGATTAATATAATTATCCTGAAATGGTTTTCTTAAATATCTTTTATCCTTGTCATTTGCATAGTGAGTACTTTGTTTGCCCTAATATATTTATTATATAAGAATATGCCAACTATTAAGACTTTAATAAACCTTTGTTCCTTCACACATCAATATATTTAATGAATGCATTCCATCTGAATGAGGTTTTGACTGTGTTGTTTTATTATCTCTGTATGCAAGCCATCCCTAAATTAGCATGTTCTGAAGGGTTTCTAGGAACCTCTGCTAATAATGGTGTGGTGAACATAGACTTTGTTGAACATATTGAGATGGCTTATAATACAAAGGGATATAGATAGATGGATCTAGGAAAGGATTCAAAAAATTTATGAAGAGGAAGTAAGAAGGATAGGTAAAACTACAAAGGAAATTATTGAAGAACATCTCTATGATGAAATTTATGAAATATTTTGGTTTAAATTATTAGAGCATTTATCTACTTGGTTATCCATATTGGAGTACTATAGTTTATATCCATGGAGGATGAAACTCATAACTTGGTCAGAGGAAAAATTGGAAAACCTATGAAACTTATACATTAATTAGACCCATGTAGTAGATTACTAGACAAATACTACTATTGGCAGGTATATCACTAAATTTATTATTCAAGGTTATTTATATTTAGAAGATGCACATGGTCAGTTTGTTATGGGAATCAACAAGAAGTTTATTTATCAACTACCTACTCTAATCGAGATGTTAGTTGTGGAAAATACCATGGTTCCCACTCCTACCAACATGGAGTATTCACTTTAGACATTATGGGGATACATGCAATGTAGGAGTAAATAATGTAGAGATGAGTAGGGAAACTTGAAACTAAACCCAAAATAATGGAAGTCGAAAAGAGCTAGAGGGAAAACAAGATTATATGATTAAAAAGAGAACTTCAATAATAGATATGGAATAAATTGAATTATCTATACTTAACTACAAGTAGGAATAGGAATAAGGTAAAAGATGCTAGATAAAGGGGATCCTAGAGAGAGGATTTGTAAGTTGAGGGAATTAAGGTAGATGTAGATTAGGAATGATAAGGGCCCAATGAAGAGAAAGATAGATTTGTGAGTAAAAAATATATGTATCAAAGCAAAGGAAAAGAGTAAAGTAGAATAGAGTAGTTAAAAAATAGAAGTAGTTCATAATTAAAAGGGAAAGTGCTTAGAATAGTTTAATTATATTCAAGATAAGATATTATGTAGAATAATAGAAACATGATAGGTTCAATTCATATTTGGAATAAGATAAGGATAGAGATCATTCATTTATAGAGTATGCATCCCCCTAGCCCAATTTTTTCTTTAGTTAAAACACCAAGAGCAAAAGAAGGGACAAGAGGAAGTTGGTTTGAGTCATTCGTAGATAAGTATGGAAATCATAGTGTAGATACAAAGAAGTCCTTTCATAAGAAGAGGCTGGAAGAAGTTGGATTTAATTTTGAATCTAGTTTTAAATACCAATAAAAAGTGTGAAGAAGCCTATAATAACAATGACCAGTGTGCAACAACCTATAGTCATAGTCATGAGTGCATAGTAAAAACTAGTGTTATCCCTTAAAAGTAACTAAAATATGCATTACATTATAGGAATTTTTGTTTTATTGACACCATATGATGGGTTTACAAACCATGAGCAGTACATATTAATATGTGACATGAAGTGGTAGGTTACAGGAATAACTATCAATGATGTGAAGAAGTGTGAGCTCATATGAATTTTATCAGATCACACTTTATAATTTATTTACAAGATAGATGTAAATAACATATATCTATCACAAGTTAAAGTTTAGTTAATGGAAAAAATTAAACTGAAGAAATGCATAAGTCAGACTATTCAGGACCTAAAGAAGATCAGGAAGTGTAGTGGAGAATATATGTGAGACTATGACTTTAGATTATTGGATGTGATGAATAAAATTGATTTTGTCATAGAAGATAAGGATAAATTTTTTTGGTTCATAGAAGGCATGTGATCAAGAATCAAATTTGTTATTATGCAGTCTTAATTCAAAAAAAAAATTGATGTTCAATCTATTACACTGAAAGTAGATCAAATTAAAGATTATGGAGATGTTCCAGTCAGTGGATCTAAAGTGGAATCAAAGATAGACACGTTCATGAAGAGGATTGATGAGATGCATGAAAATAATAAATCCAAACTAGGTTTATGGTGCATGGAGTGTGGGAAAGAGGGACATCATTAGAATCATTTCCTTAAGCTAAAGTTGGAATTTTGTGATTTTTGTAGAGTAGTAGGGCTTGTAACTATTAAATGTCATACTACAACAATACATATAAAGTCTTGAAGTTTGTACCAATTTTTTTTTAAGTCAACTAACCATAAATAAAAACATTATCAACTCTTTTAAGAATTAATAGAAGATATTACTAAGAATGTCTTCATAGTTTCGGTGCAATAATTACCCATTTTGAAGTAAGGACTCCTAGGCTCAGAGGCAAAAATGGTGACTATAACATAAGGTAGTCCCATAATGGTACCCTCATCACCTCAATATCAATATCAACCCAAAGGTTTGGTTTATTTTATGCCATCATCACTATAATACCATTACTAATATTCATGTAATAATATGAAGCCATAATAATAATCAATCAAATTGGGTTCCTACATCACCTCAGCATCAATATAACAAATATAATGTGCATCAATAATAATAATAATAAGGAGGATTTGGTGGATAAAACTCACATGATTAAGGATATTATCATAATAAAGGAGGTTATAAAGGGGTATACTAAGGATGATAACAAGGTGGTCACAATAATGATAATAGATAAGCTCCCAACCCATCTAATGTTATTTATGAGGTGTGTACAATCATTTTACATGAAATTATCATACTAACCTAAAAAAAAAGTATATTACATGTATTTTAGAGTGGAATGGTAACATCAAATGCATGATAGCTCAATTTTATTGAAATAAAGGGAAAAAATATAGTGTACAATGCAAACATGATTAATGCATGACCCAAATAAAATGTATTTACACAAACAACTACTAAGAAGTAGTGCATAGATCAAGGATTATTTGCATTATAAATGTGACATGATTAGGTAATTATAAAGGTACAAGAGGAAAAATTTATTTACCCTATGATAGATAATGGTTTCATATACCAAGATACACATGTTCTCCAAGACATACAATAGTAGAGTGCACTAGATAGAGATGCCACAGCCATAGATGCATATATGTATGGCCAAATTATATAGATCATGAAGTAGGAAGGTGTTGTGGTAGTGCTCAAAAACTTATTACAATTACTTAACACACTACATAATTAATATATCTCTTAGAATATTATAAATATTTTTCATAATCTTCTTGAGTGCACACATAAGGGACAATAGTGTACCAATAAGGTGGTCTGGTATGTTAAATCAAATAAACCATGGGATGTAGATTCATGAATGGAAATTAAGATTATACAATATGAAATCTCCAATGTATTATTTGAAATTGATATTACTACTAATATGATCTTGATATGTACATGAAAAGCCAATGATAAGCCACACTTGAGCTACATTCTTGTCACCCTCAACCTCATGGACTATAGGCAGGTAGAACCAATTGGTCACCTCAAGGATGTGGATACTAAAGTGATTGAGATAAGTATATGTTGTGATTTTTAATTCATTGATATGAAGATATCTGAGACCCATTACCCACATTAATTGGTAATAAATGGGTTTATGATGTTCAAATGACTATTTACATAGTGTGAAATCAACTAGAGGCTCATCAAGGAGAGAAGATAGTTGCCATCCCTTTGAATAAATTAGAGTAGAAACCTTAAATAATTCTTAAGTAAATAGAGTTATTGTATGCTTATGGTGATAATATTTAGCTTAAATTTATCATAGACACATAGAATAATACATTTTGAGCTACCAAGTATCAGTTTTTCAACACATATATGGAACAACCATAGACAAAAAAGCATCCATGTTATAAGTTGGTGATAATAAAATATCCAGCTACCCAGTTTCAACTTGAAGGTTTTACCTCTCCATTGGTGTGATATTATAGTAAGTCGGAAGTGGATTTTATATATAATACATGTGTAACAATAATGGACTATACATAACCTACTCTAGAGGGTGTGTTACTATAGGAAACAACATCTTTCATAAATGGGGATTTAGACACCCATATGTTGAATTGGGATAGGGAAGATCGTGAGATATGACCTTTATGCATGGTGGTTTATACTAAACATTAATTACCTCAATACTTTATTATAGAGTATCTTAATCCATTCATTTTAAATTTAGAACACCATGTTATATAAGTGGATCAAAGAGTTAGCACACTCAGCTATGTACTAAAAAGAACTAATACGACTTGGTGGGCAGTGTATAGAGACCCAAAGATACATTTGATAGAAGCATGTGATTATTTTCACATGTGATTTTAGTGACCACCTACTATGAAATTAGAATGGCCATTATTTTACTAAGGCCAATACCTCAAGCTACACATTCATCAAACTATAGATATATAGTCCATGTAAGGAGTAGATCCAAGGTATTGGATACACATTTTTAGTCATGCATTAGCACCACTATTAATAGCTTGATACACCCATCAAGAGTGTAGGATATAGACTAAACATTAGGCATATGTGAAAAAAGACCTCATTTAGAATTTTATGTTTGAGGATGATAATCCATTGGTAAATAATGCATTACAAAAACTGATAATCTTTTTATTTCATAGATGATTAGAAGATTTGGGAGCTACAATAGAGTCATCATCACATTAGGAAGTAGCTCATGATTTTAGTTTAGTGCTTTAAATTTATAATTATAGTCAATAATAATAATATCTTATCCTTGTAATATAATAATAGATAAGCTAATAGAATCTAGTGATAGTGATAGATATCTAGATTTAGAAGGCTTCTTTAAATTGGAACCAAAAGTCAAACCAACACCAACCCAAAGTGAAAAATAATTTGAAGAGGAAAGACTAACAACTTCTAGAATGAGGATATTTGACTCTATGAGAGGTTCTACCCAATGGATTAAACAAATTGTATCAAGAACACCTAAAAATTATTGAATAAAACATTAGAATAGAATTGGTTCCTAAGCTTGTGAATGTGGGAGACTACTAATGCTGGGAACAAATCTCAAAAGCATTATAGCTTCCATGAGACTATCAATATGTTTCTTAACTAAATTATTCTAAGTAAAAGGTGTAGATCCATAATTAGGGGAGATTCACAAAGAGTTGAAAGAGTACAATTGACCCCTTAAAAATCACCTGTATAAGCTAAACCCCAATGTGAAGATAAAATTAAAAGTTGAACTAGATCTAATGTAAGAAGATAAAATCATTTATCCAATTGAAAAAGTAGATTTGGTGAGTCCTATAGTGTCTGGGGAGATTCAAGGTTGTGGAGACTAATGTACACACAATTATGCCTACAGTTTGATCTATTTCCAAGACCATTCATAGATGAAGTCCTATACTTAGTCATAGGTCACAAAGTGTACTCATTCATAGATGGATTTATCAAATATCATCAATTCTGATCATAGAAGAGAACCAAGCTAAGATAACCTTTGTAATTGAATGAGGGCCATTCATATATAAGGTAATACCCTTTGTTATGAATAACATGCTAGTAGTTTTCTCTAGAGTTATATTAACTACATTTAAAGACTTCATTCATGATTTTATTGAAGTATATTTGGATTATTGGGTTGTATTTTCTTTGTTTAAATAACATCTATCAAAACTATGATTAATGTTAGAATGGTGTCGAGCTCTACATGTTGATATAAATTTAAAAAAGTACTTATTTTTCACACCTTTTATTGTTCTTATGGGCCATATCTTATGTAGTGATGGTATATTTGTTAACCAAGATAATATTGATTTGATATCGGGGATGCCACCCTCAACTAGCTCTACATAAGTATACACCTTTTTGGGATATATGAGATACTATAAAAATTTTATCAAAGGATATGCAACCATATCCACACTGATGGAAATGTTGTTTCAAAAAAATACAAATTTTGAGTGGACCTTAGAATACCAAACAAAATTTATCTATCTCAAACAAAGGTTGGTAATCGCACCTATTTTAGTTTTTCTTGATTGGAAGAAGCCATTCCACATACATGTGGATGCTCCCAATATTGTAGTAGTGGTTGTTTTAGTGTAGCAAGGGGATGGTGGGTTGGATCATCCCATATGTTTTACCAGTAGGAAAATATCAACAGTAGAGAAAAACTATACAACTACAAAAATAGAAGCCTTAGCTATGGTATTTACATTACAAAAGTTTTAACACTATATATTGGCTACACCATTTGATCTTTTCACATACCACCATTAATTGTGATACATGGTTAACAAGTTAATGTTGGAAGGATAGATCTCTAGGTGGATAATGTTGTGTCAAGAAAATGTTGGACCAAATCATTTGAGTAGGCTATAAAATGTTGAAGAACCAAAAGAAATAGAGGATGAATCTCTAAATACGTACTTGTTTAGGAATGCTAAAATCTTGGATAACATGGAAGACATTGAAAAATTCTTGGAGTAATAAAATTTACCTATGCATTAGATGGAAAGGGATAAAAATTAAATGGTCACCCAAGTTATTCTATATAGTCTCATCAACATATTTTTATAAAATATTAGGAAAGATGATGTGTTGTGAAGAGTCACATTAGAGCATGAATGGTCATATCTTATTCAAGAATCACAATAGGGAACTGTAGGGGTTCACTTCATAGGTGAATCCACTCTAATAAAAATATTATAGAGTGGTCTTTGGTGGTCAATATTGTTTTAGGATGCACATAAGGTAGTCAAGTATTGTGACGTGTGTCAAATAATGAGAAATCTCAATCAGCATAATGAGATGCCTCTAGTTCCAATGCCCATATAAAAAGCATTTGAAAAATGGGGAATTGACTTTTTCAAACCTATAAGTCCCTTGAGTAAATTAAGTCATGCATATTACATTATTACTATGATGTATTACTTCTCCAAGTGGGTGAAAGTCCCTTCAACCCTAAGTTATGGTGTGAAGGGTGCTATCGAATTCTTATATGAAAACATAATTACAAGATTTATATTCCTAATCAAGCTGGTTATCAATATAGGAACTCACTTATTCAATAACAATATCAATACTCTCATTGAGGATTTTATAATTTTACACCATAAGAGCATGACTTATCACCCACAATTAAATGGACAAGCTAAATCATCAAATAAAGTATTAGTAAAAATGCTAAAAAACATATGTAATGTGCAAAGGGATGATTGGGAGGATCACATTCTTATGATTCTTTGGGTGTACATAAAAAATTACAAGTGCACCATAGGCTTCACTCCCTTTCATCTCATTTATGGTCTTGAGGTAGTAGTTCCCATGGAGTACATTATTTCAAGTCTACAAATTACAATGGTTATGAGGCTAGGGGACCAAGACTCCCTAAATTAAAGAGTAATGGACCTGGTTAAAATGGATGAAAGTTGACAAAGATAATAGTGGATGCAAGAGATCCACAAGTTAAGTCATAAGTCATAGCATGATCATAATTTGTGATCTAAGTAGTTTCATCTAGAATAAGTGGTATTATTGCATGATACTAGCTTTAAGGCATTCCTATAAAAAATGTGCATCAAATGGAAGGGACCCTAAATTACTTATAAAGTCTCATAATAGGGTACCATTATGTTAAAATATATGTAGGGAAACATATTGACATGACATGTTGATGTTTGTAGGATTAAGCATTACCATTGTTAGTCTCTATCATTCTTCATTAAAAATGGGAGAGGGTTTTGAGTAGAACCATGTAGTTACAAATTTTATTCAATAAAATTTTTGGTTTTTATTTATTTAGTGTTTTTATAGTTAAATATTTGGATAACAACACATTGGAATTGATTTGGAATAGATAAAATTATAGACAGTGATTGATTCATAGAAAGAGCCTAAAATAAGGACCCCTAGAAAAAACTACATGATAGTCATCAAATAAGTATGGGAAGATGACACTAAAAATATAGGTATGATGAAATGATTTATGACATTCATTCAATACCATTAATTACAAGGCACTTGAGCATATTTCATCTTTCTTGAAGTAGACCACATCGAAAAATAAAAAGAGGGGTCAAAAAAAAAATGGGATAGATGAAATGATGTTGAGTCACATAATGTACCTAATAATGCATGTATCAAATAACCTAGATATAAAAGGGTAATCATCATATAAAATATCATTCAATTGATATTAATTTGGGAGTTAAAATTTTGCATAATCAATGTAATTCATTCAAACTATCACTTATATGGATTTGGGAACCAAATTTATATAACAAATGGCATGGGCAACACAAAGACATTACATACTTCTACCAGTAAGTAAATTCTATGATATAATTTCAAAACATGTTTTTATGTATAGATTTTATACCAAATCCATAATAATAAAATAAAGTATTCAACCTAGGACACACCAACAACCATGGAAATAGCTCAATTATTGATTTATGTTTTAACTTTTTAAGACTTGGTAAATGTAAATCTTGTGTTTGTTAAATAAAGGAGTATATTAAATTAGGGTATAAATATGTAATAAACATATTCATTTATATTTTATAGAATCAACTAATTTTGAATTTCTAAAAATAGTAATAAACAATGAAAATAAAAACTTAATAGGAAAATAATTGAGATAGATGATCTGGAAGCTAAAAACTGAGGTATAGGTTGGTCTAAGTGTCAAAAATAAGATCTAAGTGTCAAAAACCTCCTAAATAGGATCACCATAATTGTATATAAGCACCAACCATATATCACTACTTTCTTTATTTTGGTGGTAGTGTCATTTTTGCAAGACTATCCCAAGCTTATGGAGGCACCTGTGTCTAGATCTATAGGGTCTGGTCCTACATCCACAGGTTCTTAAACCCTATATATGGAATTTTTTGACTAAATTTATGAGAAAATACTAATCCTCCATGTTTTTATGTCATATGGTTGATAAAATCTGATAATTATGTTTATTAGTGGGGTAGGCTAGACATCCTCAACACCCTATTTTGAAGAAAGTTGCCTACATACCATAATCTGAAGAGAGATAAAGCCCAATTTAGTTCTCACCACCTAATTGTTGGTGAAAGTGCAAGTGAATCTAGTATTATAGTTTCATTAAGTGATTTAAATGTGATTTATATCATAAATATGAGTAATATGAGCATAAGAATGTTGTATATGGTAGTATGTAGAAGTAGGGGAAAATAGGGATTGATAAACTTAATTGTGCACAACTTTTTCTAAGTTTGAATATGTAATTTTAATTTTATTTCCATATAATGGTTAAGGGCTAAAATAAATGTATTTATACTATTTTAGTGCTTTTATAGGTGTTAAAATAGGTATACGCTGACCTAAGGAGGTATAAGATTTAAAAATATATATGTTTTTAAAAAGAAGAGGGAAAGGATAGTAGTGCCATTATTGGGACACTATCACCAAGTGGTGTTACTATCCCTATTATGGTGCTAATTTCCAATTGGTATAATAGTAAGAATGAAGGGCCAAGATGTAAGAATAAATGTCTATAACTACTTTAGGGATGACTAGGGATGTTTGTGGCCCACACAAAGGTTAGAAAAGTGTGAAAATATGCTCTTGGATACGTGTAGGGATAAGCTAGGGATATGTGGTCTCAATTAGCACTCTTAACACTCAAGTGTCACTTTTAGGTGATTACATTTTCCCCCTTTTATTATGGAAATGCAATAAAGTGAAATGACTAGGATAAAGGAAAAAGAAGTGTACTTGGAATTACCTAAGAGGTAAAACCCATGAATCTAGGTATGAGCATGTGAAGCATTCTCCAATGCATGTCCTATAAGTGAAACATGTATAAATTAGTCCTGACTTAAGAGATATCAAAATCAAATACAAAAATGTGTAAATAATTAAAATTGAGTAAAGGGATACATGAGAGGAAAGGAATGAATACACATCACTAGGTACATGAGCCAATGCATAAACCTAGTGATAATATATGTGTGTGCTTGTATATAATGATCAATCAGTGAATATATTGGACTGAGATGATGGCTTTCTCAATCCCCATGTGTGGGTGGCTCAATAACTCAATCTAGTTTTGACTACATCATTACTCACCCTTGCTTGGTGGATCATGACCTATGAATAGCTTGGCTTGGATTGATGGTGTGTTCAAACCTCTCATGTAGGTGGCTCAAAAATTCAATTATATTATGAATCCATCATTACCTACCCATGTGTAGTAGATGCATCTAAAACTAAAACTATAAGATTTAACTATAAATGTCATATTGGAAATGTTAGATCTGTGGGCAATTGGTTATATTAGGTGGCTCTAGGCTACTCTAGAATGCTAATCACTATAGATGGAGTAAGGCATGAAACTAGTGTGTAACCTAGAATATGATTTCATATGTATAAAACATATATAATGACATGGAATTTATCATTTCATCTTATCAACTGATGTGTAAGCGAGCATATGCATTATGGGTTGAGTTGTAATGATCTATCTGAGTATTTAAACTATAAATAGGAATGTTCATGTTGTATATGATACCCTTAATCTGAGCTAAATCGGTATGAATATAAGCTAAACTAAGTAAAACTAGTAAACCTATAACTAAACCTATGCAAACTTAGATTATACCTATTGTAATTTTCTAGCCAATATAGATTTATCTAAACCTAAGATATCTTAGACTATACCTATTGTAATTTTCTAGCCAATATAGATTTATCTAAAACTAAGATATATAGATAGTATAACCATATATTTTATAATATCACCATGTGGTTCTAGTGTCCTAATTTAGGCACTAATATCTATCTGCTTTGAGTTTTTACAATGGTACTAATCTATATGTCACTATTTTCTCATTATGTTTTTCTAACTCTAATTTCTATAATCTGAACCTATGTATTGAAAAATGTATTATGAGTGCATTCTAGTAGTTTGATCTTTCTAAATGCCCTCTCTTTTGATGGGAGTTGTTGAACCTATGTAAGAACTATCCTCAAAATAAAAATCTCTATAAGATGTATGTGAGTTAGAATATATATGATATCTACGTAATAATCTAATATAATGTGCATACATAATATCTAAATGTAAGATAATTTTGGTCTAATTTTTTAATCCGTAATGTATAGAATTCATAAGGCTATCAAGCTATATATATTAATGTATGTAATAGTAAATCTAAGTAATAATTGAGTAACTACCTAGGGGGATGGAACATGATGTCCATCATGTCACCCAAGTAAGAAGGGGAGATGCATGAGGTCCCTCATGTTGTCTAAAACTAGAGAGTGTAACAAGAAAGATACAAGTGTCATGGCCATGACGTATACAATAAATCCTGCATACAACACATATGAGGTAGGCAAAGTAGGCCAAGGACCCACAATACAAGGTACATGGGCACATATCACTAAATATAAGAAAATAAGATATATAAGGACATGTTCAAATGTCTATACATGAAATCAATAAGCAATTTGTCATAGAGCCACATAAAAAGACATGTTTAAATGTTTGCATACATAATCAAGAAGGTACACACAATTACATGAGCACATGTCTAAAACATACATATTGTGAAAAGAATTGGTGTAGAGCCAAAAAGCAATGACATATTCAAATGCACTCAAATATAATAATAATAATAAATATACAATCAATTATAAACTAGGAAAGCTAGAAATGAAAGTATGCATGAACATGTAATATAAATATGTGTAAGATCTAATATGTACATATGTTGAGTGTAAAGTAGTAATAGTCAACAAAAAATCTACATAAGTGTAGCATGATCAATATCAAGATATAACAATGCTAAAGTTGTGGTGTAGAGTATAGAAAGATAGAACCTAAAAATTGAAATTGTGTATAGGGTTACCCTAAATATGTGAATGTGTTTAATCAAGAACCTATGTATCAATGTATATGCCCCCAGTGGGTAGATAATGGCAAATCTAGATCAATGTATTGGAGCTAAGTCATGTAAAAATCTATAAGCACTTGACAAGAACAAGTGAAGAATGTATATATGATAAAACTAACTATACTAAGATAGGTAGCATATGTAGTGTCTATAAAATATAAGTGTAAGCATGGTAATGCATACAATCTGTAATTTTTTATTTTTTGAGTAAATATTTGAATTTTTTAATGTTTTTTGAAATATTCTAATATTTTTATATTTTCTAGATATAATCTATGTACAATCAACATGAAAATGAAACTATATACAAGGATCAAGAGAGAATGAAATTATGTACAAGAATGGAGGAACAATACTAATCGATGAGTCTCATGGGAGACTCACTATCAATGTGACATCTATTAAATAAAGGAAACGTGATCGTGCATGTTGTATAAAAGGGTAATTGTGGTCCCAAAAACTAATATACTAAGTGATATATATATATATATATATCCCTACCTATGAAGTGGTGTTATGAATCCATGAAACTGATTGTCATGTCTTGTGAACTGTTAGGGTCTTAGGGACCCATCTAGTAGAAGATGTATAGCTAGCATAGGTTCCCTATGCTAAAAACCCTAAGAATTCAATAATATTGATCTTGAAATAAAAAGAGGCCCTATAAAATATGTAACATATATTTGATGTAGGGTTCTCTCTAATAATGGTCTCCATGGGAGAGTATATATACATGGAAACACTATATGAATAGACCTCTCCTATAGTGGTGGCTCTACTAAACTTTGTGGTGTAATGGTATGAACTATGCTCAAAGCTATAACTAGTAACCATGTTATAACTATTAATTGTGCTATAATTGGTAACTATGTTGTGATTGGTAACCATGTTACAACTGCCTATGGAATATGTAGAGGATACTCATATGAAATACCTTCAACTATGACCACCTTATTTACATGTTTATATTTGAGGCATTTATGCACAGTGTATGGGATGGCTTATAACTTCTATATCCATGACCTAATAACATGTTAAATGTTCTTGCACTATGTACTACTAAGAATCTAGTGACCACATGTGCTAGTCCAACCTATAGTGGAAGTACAATCTCCCTAATGGAGATCTAAACATGGCCCATGAAACCACTAATAAATATTTTTAAGATATATATCCCACTTCTAAATACCCAAAAAAATTTATAAGTGTCATAGTGTACATGTTAATACTTGACCCATTATCCACCATAAAACTCTAGATAGGATGATGGTATATGTAGGCTCATATAAAGAATGCATAGAAATTTGAAACATCATCAACAATCTCTTGCTATCAGAAAGTGATAAGTGGTATATGTAAAACTATAGTATGGTACATATAAATTATATGATGTATTGGGTGTGTAACCTCTATAATAATGTGATATTATGATGTTGGTGGATGTGCTTGATATGTGTAGTGAACACTTGAAGTGTTCCTACCTCATTTGTTGTATTCTTAGAAAATTGATCTGAGAATAGTTTTAATTCTTTCACTTTTTTTTGTTGACATTTAGGTGCCTATATGTGTGTATACACATTAATGATGTTATCCTCTATCAAATCTTGTATCTTATGTTTCAAGCTAGTACATTATTTTTGTATGGCCTGGTGCCTTATAATATTTTCAGAATGCATTAGAATCATACTTATTTGGAAGAAGACATGTTGTATCAACATCTTTTATGAGAGGGAGATATATGACATTTCATTCCAAGAGATATTTTAAAACACATGCTAGTGATTTTAGAAGGTTGGTGAAAATTTTGCATGGAGGAGCTGATAAAACTAGGTGACAAGATGGCTATGAAGTTATGTTAAATATGGCCTTTGGATCAATCATATTTTTAGTGGCCCTTGCCTTGTATATAGGCTTATTATAACTCTTAGTAGTTGATTCTGATCCACTTGTATATTTTAGTTTTCCCATATAGAGAGATTTGATTTCTATTTCACTGTGGCATAAATTTGTGAAGGTTGAAAGCTTCTTAAACAAGATAGCTTCATGTAATGTTGAAAATAAGATCTATTTGAATATGTCTTGAATATCTTTATCTACTATGGGGCTAGTCAACTTGGACAATATAGTCTTATATCACAAGACATATTCTATAATAGGCTCATTAAATATTTGTTTCAATTGGGATACTTGATCATATGAGATATTATCACTAATGTTTATTGAGAAGTGTGTTAAAGACATATATTCCAATGGATTGAGTGAAATGATAGACTAATTTGGTAGATCATAAAATGACTATAAGGCATAATCCTTTAGAATTAATGGAAACAACTTAGTGAGGATCCAATCATTGGACACTTAATCCAAACATGCTATGTGAAAAGCTCAGAGATGGTGTTCTAGGTCATGTTTACCATCATATAATGTAAGTTTAGGTGCCATGAATCTGGATGGAAAAGGAGTTATTGCTATGTGATGTGCCAAAGGTGTATGTAAAATAATATGAGAATCCAAAGCATGTAATGGTTTAGTGGCTCCATTGTCAAGATGTAACACACCTTAGCCTACAAAGAATGATCCTCCTACATAAGGTATTGTGCATCTTGAGAGGAAGAACTAGCCATAGAAGGTGTAGATGTCATGAAAGGTTATTGAATTAAAATTGTTTGTTATGCTATTTGAGTTAGCCCCAATGTAGGTATAACAATGTTATTATCTTGGGGATTAGAAGATTGACCATTATTTGATTTTTGAAGTTATTCATGGATAATATTGATAAGGTCATCTTGCATATTCGAATGTTTGGAAACAAAATCTTGCAATAATCTCTTACCAATTTCATAAAATTAGTTGTTGAATTCTACAATTGTAGTTTATTGAGTAGGAAAATAAATAGTTTTATATTTTGAACCTTTAAATAAATTTAATCTATTAAATATTTCAAAAATCAAATATTAAAAAAAATCTTTGATTTTCTAGCTAATATCTAAGCATAAAAACAAAAAGGATACAAACCCTATGAGCATATAGGGTTAGGGTTTGAATAATATTCAAAATAAATTGGGTTTGCCAAATGTTTTAACATTTTAGGACTTAGTGAATGTAAATCATATGTCTATTAAAGAGTTGATTATATTAAATTAGGGTAGAAATATGAAATAAATAATGAAAATATGAAATTAGTTGGAAAAAACTGAGATAGATTATCTAGAGGATGAAAACTAAGGAAGAGGCTGGTCTAAGTGTCACAAAAAATATCTAGGTGTTAAAACCCCTCCTAGACTATAACTCCCTAATTGGATAGTAGAACCATTTGTTGGTAGTGTCCCTATTTTGATATTAGTTTCATATCTTCAAGATTATCCTGAGCTTCTAGGTGTACCTATGTCTATATCTATATCATTTTTATATAAGAATGAGTTTTGAAACCCTGTATATGGCCTATTTTAACTAATTTGTGAGAAAACTTTAATCTTCCATGTTACTAGGGTATCTAGTTGATACAAGCTAAAAAGTGTGTTTGTTAGTGGGGTAGGATGGACATCATCAACACCCTATTGTGAAGAGATTTGCCTACACACCAATACTCTAAAGAGGGATCAATCTTGATGTAGTTATCCCAACTTAAGTGTTAGTGCAAGTGCAAGTAAATCTAGTATGATAATTGACTTTAGTGATTTAAATATGTTTGAGACCATAAATCTAAGTAATATGAGCTTAGGAATTTTGTAGATGGTAGTATGCAGAAGTAGGGTAGAATAGGGATTGATAACCTTAATTGTGCACAACTTGTTTTGAGTTTGCATATGTAATTTGTATTTGATTTACATTTAGAGGTTAGAGGGGTAAAATTCATGTATTTATATTATTATGGTGCTTGTGTGGGTGCTAAAACAAGTCTAGGCTGACCCTAAGAGGTCTAAAATTTGAAAATATGTCCATTATTGAAGAGGAGGGAAAGGGCAGTAGTTCCATTATTAGGACACTAGCAACATGTGGCACTACTATCACTATTATGGCACTAGTTTTTAAGTGGCAGAACACTAGGCATGAAGGGCTAGGATGTAATAATTAAGGTTTGTGACTAATTTAAGGATGACCAAGGACACTTATGGGCCATACAAAGACTATATAAGTGTGAAAAATAGGTTCTAGGATAGGTCTAGGGATAAGTTATGGATAGGTGGTCTCAAGTAGTACTCTTATCACTCAAATGTCATTTTTAGGTGATTAAAAGTCCAGTCTCAATGAACAAAAAGAAGAAATGGGGATTGGCCTAGGTATATGACAAACCAAATACTAGAATCTAGACCCATTTGACTTTATTGATGTAGTATAATCCACTTTATTTATGCATGAACCATAAGAATCAGCACATGTAGGATCCCTATCTCTACAACATCTATTATGAGGCTTGAATATGGAAAGACTAATAAAACTAACTACATTTAGACAAATAGATGAGGTAATTATCACTCTTCTTAGTAGGTATAATGAAGGGGATATTCATTTTTTCTAGGATGCTACAATCTAAATCACTCCTTAGACCATGGCACAAGCATTAGGTCTCCCAGCTCACAAAAATCTCTCTTACCTTATAAGTCTGCTACTTCACTAATTCACTCTAACACCAAGGAGAAATACATGACAAGGGAAATAATAGGCATACCCATTTATTTGATAAAATATTATTTAGTTTGCATCCTAGTTGAATGCATTTATAAATGGTTTTAGCAAATAACAAAGTGAAGTAAGGGAAAAAAGGTATGATTGACATTGCATATCACATGTTACACCTCCAAATTTCAATTGGCTCAAGTTTCTCACATATGAGTTAACCACCAACATTAAAAATATCCTTACATGCACCTCAAAAACATTTGAGTATTAGTTTTTGGTTTTGCTTCTTTGTTTTACGCAGTGGAAATCATCGTAAGGACTAATCAGCCATGTGGATTGATGGTTTACTTTTAAATTCACAAACATCACATGAAAAAAAATAGGGTAGTATTAGGAGAAATTTGGGAGGTTTAATACATGGTGGCTAAAGTCTCTAAATATGATTCATTCACACCCTATAATACCCCAGGATGTCATGAAATATCTAGGATAACATGCTTTAGTTAAAAATTTACATAATAACATCTAGATCAAGGTACATTAGTTGCCAAAAATAAATATTACTTGCCTTATATTTCTCATTACTATGTTGGATGTAAAGGCAAAAGTGTTGAGGTATAAAACACTAGCTAGGAGGTTGGTTCCACCACTATGGTACATTCCCCTAGGTGCATATCCACTAGTGCAACCACAAGTGCAATCACAAACATAACTACAACCACAATAGTAAGCACCACCATAACCAATAGTGGATCCACCATAACCAATAGTGGATCCAACACAACCAAACAAAGGGAAGAGAAAATCACCAATGTAAATTGCCTCACCACCACTCTTAAAGAAGAGGTTATGACAATCCAAGTCTTGGTTGGAGAATATCCATATTCATAAAATAGTAGTTAAATGTGACTTACCAAAGTTAGGAGTTGAAGAGCAGGAGGTCCTTTAGTCCATGTTGGAAGACATTGGTGATGATGTGTATGAGAATGATTAATAGAAGGAATTTTTATTTTGAAAATTAGTGCACACCTCCTAAGTGTGTAATTAGGTAAATCAAGACCTTTGGATCGACATTACTCAACATCCCCCTCTATCATTATTTAAATATAGGTTATGAATCAGTTTGGAGAAAATTGATGGCTGAAATATTCCATAGAGATCCAATTGTAAGATCTTATGCTATGTACCCAGATGAACTACCAACACAAGAAATCCCACCACCATTTTTTTACATAGACCACAAACACATGCCACAGTTTGAACACCTCCAATAATCAAGGATAGAATGGTATCATTATTAGACATAGTATAATCAAGTGTAGTGCAACAAGAATAAAAGACAAAGTAATAGATGTAGGGCCAGACTATGAAGAGGTAAAAGTAAGGCCTCAATCCTCCCTCAACATCTATAAAAAATATAGTTGTGCATCATGGTATGGTTTTAGAATGTTATACTATGGAATACTCCTAATCACTCAAAATGTTGGACTACCCAACCCCCATGCAAGAATATAGAAAAAAATAATATACCATAGTCAGAGCTCCAACAAAAACTATGTAGGAATGGGAGGACCCTATATAATCACAAAAGGAGGTAGAGATGAGGGGGAAATGAAGGGAAAAATAGAAATATAAAATAATCAAAGTGAAAGGTAGCTTAAGAAGAATAATAACACAAGTAATAAGTAATTTTTATAAAACAACAATGTCAATAATAAACCACATGAAAAGAGTGCAATAAATGAGCTGATGAAGTATAATTTTAAAATAAAAGAGCCAAAGAAGTAGAGGCTAAAAATAAGCAAGTTGAGGAAGCATAGGATTGTAAGCAAAGATCTAAATAAGTGAAGCTGAATAAAAAAGAGAAATAAGAGGTAACACAAAATTATCAATAAGTGCATGTTATAAAATAGAAGTAGGAATAATCAAAGGCATTATCAAAGGTTCAAGAAGAGAAAAAGGCCAAATAATAGAAATTTATTAAATAATAACAATCCAAGCATGCAACCAAAGAACAAGAATCTAAGGACAAATCCAAGGTTGAAATTAATGCCAAAGATAAGGCCAATATAGAGGCAAAATTTAAGATTGAGGTAGAATCTAAAGCCAAAGTTGATGTTGAAGCCAAGGCTAAGGCTGAGGCATAATCCAAATCCCAAGCTAAGAAAGAAGCTAAGGTTAAGTTTGAAGCTGAAGCTAAATCTAGAGAATAAAATGAGGCCAAATTAAAGGAAGAAGTAAAGTGTGTAGATTAGTAGAAACTAGTGACACATGGAGGTGCACAGGAGGAGGCTTCATATCCAAAACCTCAAATTACTAACTAGTGGCTATGGGATGTTCCCACATCATCCACCCAATGCACCATATTTTCTATTTTTTATCCCTATTCATACTAGCTCCATAGTGAATATAACCACATCCATGGCCCTTGATACCACTACACTTGAAACATATTTGTGTGTTTCCCATATTCTATTGACCAAGCATATTGAGGGTGTGACTACATTTCAAGACTCAATATCATAAAAGGCTTTAACCTTAGAATAAGAAGCCTTTTGGCTATGATATGACAATGAAAAATTAAGTTGCTAGCTTAAAAATGCATGCCATATGATTGATATAAATTCTCCCACATTTATTACATAAATCTTAGGTGATCAAGTGATGTCTAAATAAAATTAGCTCACAGATTTAATAAAATAATTCACAAAGGAATGGATGGATGCTCAACAACTACAAACACTGAGATCACATGGGTAAAATATAAAATCAAAAATGAAGGAAATATATGAAATTATTTAGGAATATAAATAGTTTTTGGATACCACTACATAGCAAGTAAAGCATATAGCATAAGGGTTCTTAAACTGGAGGTAACACTTTAACAATTCATTGGTTATCACTAAACTTGAGTACATAATAGTATAAAAAGCTAAAGCTATAATGGATGATCAAATGAATACTTATGATTCAATGAGTAATGCCCTCAATTATTTATTGTATTCAATGGATAACACCATGAATAAACTTCAATATTGGCACAATGAGACTCTACACTCTACATTTGTTGGCCTACAAGATCAAAGGCATGTGTATCGATTGGATGAGCTAGTATTGGACATCTAGCACAAAGTATCAAATCATAAATCACTACCACCATCACAAAATATGAATATGTACAAAACTTGATGGTAATTTAGATCTCACTACACATATTTATTACTATAGTGTGGGAAGTGCTAATGGACTAGAATATGCTTAAGTAGGATCTTTCCCAAATTTATCCTTCTATTGCCCAAATTATGGATGAGCCTTAATTCATTCCAATTAAATAGATCTAATAGTTATTTTAGTATAATAATATATCTATAAAGCTAAAATTAAATATACAATACAAAAAATAACCTCCAACACTATATTTTGTGTAACCAAATGATTTATCCATAGCACAAGTAGAATTTTACACAGCAATAGCCTACTACACAACCACTTCAAAATATGCCACCATCTACTTAGTAGGTACTACAAACTTCATTTTTTTAATTTTCACAAATTTTTCTACCTAGATATGTTTGTATTTGAAAATCCAAAAGGGTGATAGGCTAGTATGTTAATTAATTAAAAACTTGAAAAGGAAGCTAAGTAGTGAAAAAAGGGTGAAAACTAATAAATGAAACCTAAAATGATAACCATGACTCTTGTTTTTGGTTTATTCCCTCAGCTTCACAATAAAATATCTTGTTATGGCTTAGTCTCAGAACGAGATAATGGTTTAAGTCTAGGAAAGTGTTGGGTGAAGAAAAAGGCTTACTAAAATAATAGAGTATAGTTGATAAACACGTGTGAATTGATTTATTGAGTCTTTTGTATAATATTTTGTATGTATTTAACCTTTATAAATCATAAACATAGATGATATAATATGAATTCACTTCTTTTGTGAATGTCAAAAGGTTGGAATATGAAGAGATAACATTGATTAAAACTCTATATAAAGAGCCCATGTGTAATTGTATATAGTTTCAAATGTGATAGAGATAAATATAAATATTATGAAATGGTTTTTATAAATATATTTTATCATCATTATGTGCACAATGATTACTTTTTTGCCTTAATCTATTTATTATATAATTATATGTTAACTGTTAAGACTTTAATAAACATGTGTTCTTTTGCACATCAATTTGTTTAATATATTTAATGAATACCTTCCATCTTAATATGGTTTTGACTACGTACTTTTTTTATCTCTATACAAGTTATTTTGAATTATCATGTTTTTAAGAGTTTTTAATAACCTCTGCTAACATATGGTTATATAGGTATGCTCAAATGAATAAACTATGAAGATTAGAAACATCATTGAAAATATCACTGTCATCAAAAGTAATAGTAGGCCCATAATCCCATAATCCCATTTTATGTATAATTACCAATAATCCCATATAATGGGTGCCCTTAATGTGATGAAAGAGGATGTGCATTATATGTCATTTGTACATCTAGATCCTTATTAGAATGGTCTATAAAAGTATTACTATATATTTTCTGCTTATGGTGATCACCAAGTTATGAACCTAATTCCTTGAGGGCATCATCAAATTTAATATTTTGGTCATTTATGAGGTCTTGGAACTTATGATTTAAGGTAAAACATCTATTCATAGAATGCCTAGGGATTTGGTGATATTCATAATAAACATTTGCATCATACCTTTTGAGTAGAGGTATACTCATATAAACATCTATAGGATGAGGGAGAGATTTGAGGTGACACTCTATAAGTCATGATATTAATGAAGTAGGACCCTCAAGTAAGCATGTAAATTATCTCCTTGGTGCATTGGATATGACAAGATGATTAGGTTGTTGTGACACCACTTTAACCATGGTAGTTATTTATTTTTTAGGTTTAGGAGTATTTATTTTTTAATTTGGTTTCATAGTAAACTTGGTATTTTTTGTGTGTGTGTGTGTGTGTGTGTGTGTGTGTGTGTGTGTGTGTGTGTGTGTGTGTGTGTGTGTGTGTGTGTGTGTGTGTGTGTGTGTGTGTGTGTGTGTGTAGTCTATGTATTTGCTATATAATTAAGTTTGTTCAATGAGATAAGTTTCATTTCACAATCACAAATAATATGGCATACATCATCAAAATATTTAAATTTTTTGAAAATAATGGAATCATGTAATGGGGCAAGCAAACTTTTCTTGAATATGCCTTGAAATTCTTTATCCACCATTAGATTCATCATTGTAGCTAACATTATCTTTTAACTTAAGTCATATTAATTTATAAGTTCATTAGTTTATTGTTTTATTTTTTTTAATTTGGTCATATATAAAACCTTTTTAGTTATATTAATAGAGAAGTGTGCCAAAAATTGATATATAAGAGGATTAAATGTGTTTACTAATTAGGTTGGTAAATCATAGAACAACCTTAGATCATAGTCTTTTAAGTTTATTGGAAATAATTTAGCCAAAATTTTATCATTGGATGCATAATCAAGGCACACCACATAAAAATATCGAAGATGTTGTTCAGGATCACCCTTGTCATCATAATGTATGAACTTAGATCTAATAATACTAATTGGAAAGGTCTGAAAATATATCTTTATTGTAAGAGGATTATGCAACACCTCTTATGAATCAATACCATAAAGTTATTTCATATAATTTTGTTTAATATTTATAACCTTAGTTTGAAAAAAAAATTGAATAATATCTTTCACCTCTTGATATTTAAGGTTATATATTTGATAAGTCACCAAAGGAGGTGTAATAGGTTGGGTATATAAGCATTGAAACCAATAATTGGGTTGAAGTACTAAGGTTTCCCATGTAAGATGTGTCAATAATATTTTCAAGGGACAAAGGTTGGTAAACATAATCCTTTCTTCCACTATATGTTGGTAGATTATTTGGAATGGAATCATTAGTAGTACCTTTTAGGAATTCACCATCACTAGGTGAAGAAACCTTAGCCTTAGAATGATTACTTATTTCATCTCTTGTAACATACAAAAATTCATATATTAAGCCTTTGTTGTTATTAATATGAGTAACTAATATTTCTTTATCTTCTATTTTAAAATGGGTTTTTTGATTAAGATATTCCATTCTTAAAGTTGAATAAATTTAGAAGTTGAAACAAAGTATAAAAAATTGAAATCCTAGCTGACTGAAAAACCCTAGGAATCAGAAAAAATTACATTCATATACGTTGGGTTCACCAAATTTTTAACCATAAAATCTATATTAAGGAATCTAGGGTTAAAGGGGATAGAGATATCCTAGGGAACAAGGTTGGTAAACTATCTCTATAGTAGGAAAATTAATTTTCAAACTTAGATAAATAATATTCTAAAGTTATATATTGAGAAATGCTAAAAATGTAAAGTATAACTATGTTAGATATTGTGATGATAATGAAAATAAGATACTTGGTTTTGATGTTAACATATATTTAGATCTAGAATAGGAAGGAATCATACTGAAAGTAGGTTCTAGGACTACCATCAAATTCTGGGGTCATAAATTTTGTGACCTCTGACACTTGCATCGACCTCAGATAGTTGCGTCGATGCTTATGTCTAACCTAGACACAGGTGTCCAATACAAAATATTTGTTGGATATGGATGTGACTACCTATAATGGTCTAGGTTTTGTGTCACCTCCACTCTATTTTGTTCTTCTATCTCATTAATTGTCACTCCTTATCAAATATAAAAACCTTGGTTCTTCATCTTCATAGTGATTGTGGAAAAATGGGTTAGTGGGCTCATGGTGTTGAGCCAATCCAAAATACCCATATATCAATGGGTGTTACCTATATATCCACTACTCCAAAGAGGGACTCAAACTCATGTATTTATTCCCTATGTGTTGGATTTTGTATGCATAAGGATACAATATGTGATAAGCAAGTACAAAAATGACCTAACTTTTAACTTGGAAAATATGGATCTTGGGATGCTCCTTCAGTAATTAGACCAGTAGATGTGATGTCCCTATGACTAATATGGAAATAGGGGAAAATAGGGAATTTTTTCTCACTATAATACTTGATTTAATGATTTTGGTAAGTTACATTGTGATTTTTTTGGTCTATGTTAGATTTGTGTTAGGTACAGAATGAATTATGATTGATCATGTATTTACGCCAATCCTTTTGGAGAATATTTTTCATTAAATCACTTAGACTAACCATAAGCATACATTTCATGTTTAAAAATTAGATGACTTTTAGGGCACTAGACATTTGATTTTGGATATGACACTTGTGTCAATGTAGGTATTTGATTGGGATGTAAGTGTCCAGGTAGCTAAAAAATAAGCATAGGTACAAAACTTTTAGAGACAAAAGATAATTAGGTTTATAGCATTCTGAGTATGATAAAGTGTCTGAATCATTATAATAACATTGGTAAAACTAAGAGATAAGAAATATCCACAAAGATATAGTGTATTTGAGCCTTTCAATAGAAATAAAGGTCTAGAATTGAGAGGAACAACTAAGGTCTATATTTTCCAAGTGT